>APFE030593734.1:135193-160943 GCA_000404065.3 Pinus taeda | reverse complement strand
TAACAACTCTTTAAACTCTAACTACTTTAATAAATACAACATAATGTTAACTGGAGTTTTTTAGAGATCTAAATCAACTATAACTCTAACTCCATATTACATGCATAATGGCCTTAATTAAGATGATTCCTTTCTTTGACATCTGGTTCTCTTTCAGTTTGGCGGAGATGGGTGTTCAATGCTCTATGTTGACCTTGGATGATGTATCTTCTTCACTGTTCAGAAAAATTAGGAGACTGTCCTTGCTTCTCGGCTTTATGGTCTTCGAATCTTCATAAGTCGGTTTTTGTTGTTGTCCCTCAAAATATGACGGTGGCCACGTTTTGATGTGTTGTCCATTGTTATGAAACCTGATTTATTGATGTGCTGTCCACTGTTTTCCATTTGTGAAGATAAGACCACCTTTAAGCTGTCTGATATTAGATTGTTTTAGCTTTAGCAGTTTCGTAGCACGCTACGAAACTGCTGAGCTTTAGTCATCATCTTCAGCATAACAATCAGAAAAACTCTGTTCTTGTCTAAGTGTTGCCATTCTGTAATAGGATTTCCATAATTAAGATTTGATCCAACAGAACTGGAACCAATTACTGCAAAACACCCTGCTCAACGAATTTCTTGTGAAGAGATTTTGACCCCTGTATGGACCAGAGAAACTAGGAAAAGACTCCTCTGAAAATAAATCATAGACATGCTTGTCCCAAATCAGATGGAACAACTCCTTCATTGACAATCCCATAGTAATCGTTGCATTCAGGTTACCACCAACTAGAATAGCATCAATGACCTCTCCAAAAGTTGGCTGTTTGAGCACATCCACAAGAATCCATTACTGCCCTACACATCATCAAAGTAGCGTAAGCCTATTTTGGAACAGACCTCTTCAGGACTTGTCTGTGCCATCAAAAGCTCCATTATTAAATCTCCATATTGCGAGACTGCACTTTTACATTCCTGGCTAGCAAGCCCCGAGGCACCAATAGCTTCATTGATTTGCGCCACAATCCCCGAGGGACCAGCAAGCAGATAGGTTCCAGAATCCGCAATGGCAGCACAACCTCCACTGCAAAATCCTGTTGATTGACCACCTATGAGGAAAGTCCCCCATGTCAAACTGCCAGTAACCTTCACGTGTGACTTGGAACATAAGTGTGTTTACCCTGGAAATGATCGGGATATACACCACCAAAGACAATCTCTCCGCCCTCTTCATCATCCACTTTTCGATTCATCCAAAAAAAGAAAATAGGTTCTTTGATTAGGCCCTGGTTAACGATATTATACCAGACTGGCACAACATTGCCTACTGAGATTTTCTGAAAGCCAAGCCCAAGGATACCATCAAATTTTGCAGCTAGGAAGGTAAGGCCTGGCTCTTGTGTGACTTCAGCGAAAACCTGATCTTTAACTACAAGTTCCCCAGCAGTCACGTGATCTTGACCCAAATATCCAGATACTGAGCCACTTCCATACTGAATACTAAATGGTTTACCATTGACACTATAGGAGCTTGATTGGCTTGCCTTGTACTTTGAATGAAAATAGCAAGCAATCGACAAGTAACATTTCGATGAAGGCACCCAAAGATTAGAGCTTCCTGTGTCGAAAATTACAGTGAACTTCTGAGGAGGAGTACCAAGACCAATTTCTCCATAATACTGAGCATTTATTTCACCGTCTTTAAGAACCTTGTCATGCTGTCTCATTCGCCAACTCAGAGGCACATCATCTGCTTTTGTAAAGCCACCCAATGGATGGAGGAGTAAGATAGGATTCTTGTAGCCCATTTCATGAAGGCGTCTGCGAGTGTCTGCCATTAGCAAGGCATGTCCATTGTGAATAGGATTTCTAAGTTGGAAAGCAAACACTGCATCTGCTTTGCGCTTTTCAAATTCATCACGGAGTTCCTTAGGAGAAAGCCTATAGTGATCAAGACCATCATTATAAGTGATCCGCTCCAGAAACTCCAAATCACCTCCAATAAGCCAATTGCCTGCATGAACAATTGCCTCGTCCACTTATGGCAATCCTGGAGCAGTTGTTCCCCATGTTCTTGCAATCCGCTCCTCTTTGTTATGTTTGTAAATTTCAATGTTTCTGAGAACTGCAACAAGTTGTCCATTCGAGTCCAGCAATGCAACGCCATTCGACTGCCTGATTGCTTCTTTCTGCAGGTCATCAATGGCCAATACAATCGGTACCGACATGTTGACAACTGAACCATCCTGCAGCCTGAGGAAATTGAAATGAAGTGTTTCCCACTTTTATGCGCATGCGAGCCTCCCACTGTAATTTTGCCCATTAAGTTATTGTTGCTCAACCTATGAGGTGATTGTGGTGATGAATCTTCAACTTCAACTTCTTTAGGAATTGATTTGGTGCTGCTCATCTTTTTCAACTTTGCAACAAAAAGCCATCCATGTTATGAATACGCGGATAGAAACACCTTGTCTTTTCCAAAGATGGGTGAAAGCGGTGCTCCCTAAAACGTATAAACCCGTGTCGACCGAAGTCCAAACCACATGGGACAACCTTTACATTACGCTTGCTAGGTGCATAGTTCACAATTGCCTCATTCTCTGCTACAGTAATTTAGCAAGTTGAGTATGCTACATAACCTCCTGATTTTGAGCCTGCATTCGCCACGTTAATTGCTTCCAGAATTAACTGCTTTTGCAGAAAAGCACCTTTCGTTATATCAACCGCACTCTTCTTACTTTTCACATTTTCATCTTTCCAAATAATACCAGTGCCGCTGCAGGATGCATCTAACAACACCCTCTCAACACTTTTGGCACATCATCCAGAGTAACATGGCCCTCATTCAATAGCATTTTCACTAGCTCAATATCATCAGAATCAAGTGCTCCCTGCATTCTTCTGACATTTATGTCATGTGTAGTGTTCTTACCTTGTCTTTCCAAAACAAACTTTGACCGAAAGTCAAACATTTGATTGGCTAACTCGAGAGGAAGCTCTTTTTCAATAGTTATAGATTCAATATTGGACCTGGCCACTATCTCAATGCACTTGGTCAACAATGGATCATTTCTAGTGTGGCATGTGTTTGCAACTGCAAGAATTGTGATTACATCCTCTATATAAGCATCTTCCACAATATCTACAAGATGTCGCTGATTTTTCAAATTCTTCTTTATCCTTGCTGAATGCTTCTGATAACATAGACTTGAGCTCATCATACCGTTGTCTTTTTATTTTCCGTTCTTCTGAAGTGCCCTTTTCCAAGCAAGTAAATTCTGACATGTCATCATCCATAATCTTATTGAGGACGTTTGAACAGTGAGGAAAGAAGCGCTTTCCCAGTTCAACAGTTTTTGAGAGGGCCTTAAACCTAGATAGGTGCTCCTCTTTTATCGTAATAGGTGTCTCATTAAGATCAACATTGGTCCTTCGGTTCCCTGAAGCAGGATTATAATCTCCAACACTCGTGAACTCTGAAGTTGAATCCACTTGTGCAATATCCATGGCTAGTTTTGCTTCCAAGGGAAACAGAAGCCTTGCCAGAGCAACTCTATTTTCAAAGTAGAGCAACTTCATATGCAAATTCTCTCCTGCAAGCGCGAGAGAAAGAGACGCGTCTCCCAAAAGTGGCTCCCTTGTCTTTGCCTGTTCAAGAATTTCAATGCATAGCCTGTCCTTCGGAGTTTCCTTGCCTGCTTCTGTTATGCTATTGTAATCAACAGCTTTAGTAAGTCTTCTTGAGATTTGAAGTGCATTCCGTCCATCAGCTGTTACATCTAAAGGATTAGCTCCTTTTGTTAAAAGTGCCACAGTTATGACAGGCTCTTCGCGCGTTGCTGCTATGTGAAGCACTGAGTAGCCTCTACTGTTCCTAAGATTGACATCTGAGTTTCCAAGTTCCAACAACTCTGTTGTAGTCTTTGGATCACAATATGATGCTGCATAATGCAGGGCTTTTTGCCATCATAGTTGCGGATTATGCTATTGCTGGGTGTTGAAACCCTTCACGGAGCCAAGCACTACACATAAGGAAACCCTTTGAGAAATTTTTAAAAAATGAATGTTCAGGATTTAAAACATTTTTTTTTTAAGTGATAACAGAACCCATACATGTTGAAAGAACAACTTCGCAGTTTGTTCAACTGTAATATGTTTGTTACAAGGTATTAAAATACACATTTCGCTGAGCCTATCCACAACAACATATAAATAGTCATGACATTTTCTAGATTTAGGCAGTGCCCCAACAAAGCCCATAGAAACACTTTCCCAAGGATGAGAAGGAACTGGTAGTGGAGTGTACAAGCCTAGTTTTCTATTGCTAGGCTTAATTTTAGCACACATGGTACACCCTCTTACATATCTAGAAACTGTGTCATTCATTTTTGGCCGATAACAAAATCTTTGCAGCGGTGCAACTGTTTTACTTATACCAAAGTGGCCTGATATTAGAGAAACATGTGCTTCTAGAATTATCTTTACTCTTTCTGTTTGAATAATGCATAACTTTCCCAAATGATACAAGGGTTGGTCCTTAACATGATAATCCAATTCTTCTACTTGTTTTCCATGACTTAAAGTTGCATATACATCTTTAAAATCTATATCTTGAGCATACTGTTCAATGTAGCTTTTATGTAATACTAAATTATGCTTAAGTATAGTGGATGCATTTATGATTGGTTTGGACAACACATCTGCAACTTTGTTGTGTATGCCCTTTTTATATCTGATGACAAGACGAAACTGTTGTAGAAAACCCATCCACCTATAGTGCCTTGATCGCTGCAACTTAGTTTGTGAGTGAAAATATTGAAGTGGTTGATGACCAGTGTGTATAACCGTCTCTCTGCCCATTAAATAATGTTTCCGCTTTTTACACTCTGTACTAATGCATACAATTCTTTATCATATGTGGGATAATTAACTACTGTAGAATTAAATGTCTCAGAATGATAACATATGGGTTTACCGTGCTGCATCAACACTGCTCCCATGGCATAGTCATTGGCATCCGTTTCAATATCAAATGGTCTTTGAAGATCGGGCAATGCTATTATTGGTGCTGTACTAATATTTTCTTTTAAGGTTTCCAAGGCATTCTATTGTTTGCCTCCCCACTAAAACACCTTGTTCAATCCTGTTAAAGCATGTAAGGGAGCTGCAATCAAGGAAAAGTTAAAAATAAACTTTCTCCAATACTGTGCTGCTCCTAAGAAGCTTCTGATATCTGTAGTAGATTTGGGTTTAGGCTAGTTTACAATGACTACAATCTTAGAAGGATCTATCTTCAATTCACCACCCCCTACAATATGATCCAAATAATTCAAAGATGTCTTGCCAAATTCACATTTTGAGAGCTTAACATAAAGATTCTCTTTTTTCAAAACATCTAGAGTTTTCTTGACATGTTTTAAATGTTCTTCCCATGTTTTACTAAATATAAGAATGTCATCCAAATATACAATGAAAAAATCATTAATAAAAAGTCTGAGTAAATCATTCATTATTCTCATGAAAGTAGCAGGAGCATTAGTTAAGCCGAAAGGCATAACCAACCGCTCATACAATCCCTGCTTTGTTTTGAAAGCAGTCTTCCATACATCTTGCTCTGCAAATCTGACCTGATGGTAACCACTATGCAAGTCCAACTTGGAAAATTAAACAACTTCTTTCAACTGATCTAATAGATCATCTCTGCGAGGAAGGGGATAACGTTTTTTGATAGTTATCTTATTCAGTGCTCAGTAATCAATGCACATTCTCCATGAGCCATCTTTCTTTCTCACCAAGACAATTGGAGACCCACAAGGTGATGTGCTAGGTCTTATGAACCCTTTCTCGAGTAGCTCCTGTACCTGCTCTTGATTTCTGCGTTCTCTAAGCAGACAACTGTACTTTCCATGAGGCAATGGAGTCATTGCTGCAATTAATATCATGTACTATTTCCTTTGGGGGGCAGGACCTTTAGGTTCTTGAAATATGTATATCATGTTCTGAAACAACTTTTTCTAAAATCAGCGTGTTGTTTAGCATTACAACCCTCAAATACATTGTTTTGTCAGGTTCTTTCCTTACACCATCAGTAAAATTGTTTGCATGAATTTACAATTCTTTCATCTTCTGAGTTTTATAGAGTATAATTATTCTTGAGTTTTTAAGCTTTACAAATATTCGATTCCATCTTTAACGAGTTATACTTGTTTTCAGTTCTATAGAAAATATTTTTTCTTCATACAAGTAAGGACTTCCTAAAACAATTCCACATATATCTAAGGGAACAATATCTAACTCAACCTTATCTACAAATGCTGACCCAAAAGAAAACCTAAGTTTACATTGTCTAGTCCACTTGTAGTTGTGCTTTATCACATAACCAACCTAATAGATATGGCTTTTTGTGAGGTGTGGTTAGTAATCCCAACTTCTTTACAATTGCTTCAGAAATTAAATTTACTTGTGAGCCACTATAAAAAAAAGTATCAATCTTTTGATGCTTGGAAACAACTCTAATATGAAAAAGCTCATGTATTTTCCTCTCATTTTCTTCATTGTCAATAGATTGTGCAGAATTACTAGTAGATGCTTCAGAATTTTTACCTTTTATACCCGTGGCTGCAATTGTTGTTTCATCTCCTGAGTCTGACCCTAAATCTTTTTGAATCGCTGCAACATTCTTCTTCTTCTTGCCATCGTACTTCTTGGGTTTCAACTCCGGATGCAGAATCCAACAGTGTCCATCATCATGCCCATCCTTTTGACAGTGAGTGCATGAAGATTTGGTCTTTTGTACAATATTTGTCTTCCTCTCTTTCCATTTCTATTTTCTTTTCTCTTTATTCTTGCTTGCAGTGGGTTTTGATGATCCCCCAACTTTTGGGTTCACATTCTTGCCTCTAGCCTCTAAATGTGTAGCTTGAACAGATACCTCATCTATGCTAGTGGGATTAAACATGATAATTGTGTGCCTTAAGTAGCTGTGTAAACCACCTATATACTTCAATAGAGTTTCAGGTGAGTCTAAAGAAATTCCTAGAATCAAATCTCTTTTCCTAAATTCTTGAGTGTAACTTTGTACACTTTGCCCTTTTAATTGTCGAAGAGTTTGCCAACTCATCATGGCTTGCTGCATATAAGCTAGTGGATAGAACTGTTTTTTAATTGCAGAAACAAATTCACTCCAAACATAAAGAATTTTACCATGCTTCTTCATGTCAGCTTGTGTCCTGCCTTCCCACCATACCAAGGCAGTGCCTCCAAGGCGTACGCTGCCCAGCTAAATCTTACTACTGTTTGAATCAATGCTTTGCAATCTGCAATAAACATCAATCTGTTTGATCCAATTATCTAGCTTCTCTGCATTCAACTCTCCATCATATATTGGTAAATCAAATTTAACATCTAATTTAATCAAAGATGTTTTCTTTTTGTTTTCAAGGCTACTAGGAGGTGTGGGAAGTTTTTTTCCTTTCCCTTTCCCTTTAGAGTGGTCATGGAGGAGAGATTCTTTTGCTCCTTTATCTCGTTTGGAGTTTGATGCATTTTCCTCTCTACCTTTCTTAAATTTTCTATACATTTCCTCTACCATGGCTCTCATGGTCAGGAAATTATCCATGAATTGAGGGTCTGATTCTAAGGGACTTTCTTCTGACATTTTCCCCTTAGGACAGACTCTTCCAATTTCAACGTTAGTTTCAACCAACTCTTCTTCTCCTAATTTAAGTTTTGATCTAGTTAGCATTCAACAACAAAATCCAGCACAAGCTTGTCTAACCTTAGTAGCCTACAACTCTGATACCACTTGATTTGGAATTTATCCAGGAAAAAGAATTAAAGGTATTACAGACTCATGTGCATGGATGTGCCTATGTTACTTTATGCAATGGGTCGATAAGATTGCGAAATACATAGACACTGAAGCAGTTAGAGAAAACATAACAGGAAAACATGTAAACACGACAAGTTTAATAAGGAGTTCACCTAATACTCTTGGGCTACGTCCCCTGGTCTAGCCTTTCGTGGTGGCCTCTCTATTATGTTTTCAAAGAAGAATTTTTACAACAGTGAGCTCAATTTGAGTCTCACTCAACAGATATAAATCAGTAGGACTGGACTTGGATCCCGCAAGTCTCTAGAGTACATAGAATCTCCTTACTGAAAACTCGACCTCTCTGGGTCACAGTAGTATGAGCCCAAATCTGAGACTCATACATGACAGGGCTATGCCGACGCTTGAACCTCTCAAGCCTTCTCGGGAGTACACAAACTCTCTGACTCTCTCTGGCTTTCTCTGGCTCGATGCTGCCTTCAGGTCATCTCGACTTCCTCTCTTTGTTCTATGCTCTTAGCTTTCTGCCTTGACTAACTCTCCTTGCTTGCTTTGTTTCTGTCGGTTCGTGGCTTTAAATCCAATATGCTTTCTGGCTGTTCGTTTTCGCTTTCCGGTGCTCTGGTTCTCCTGCCTTTGTTCGTTTGAATTCCCCTGTTCTGCGTCATCATCACTGTGTAACGCCTTACAAGGAGGTGGCCACCTGTTTCATAACAAACTAAGTGTCAGTTCTCTTGGAAATGTTTGAGCGGTCGTTATTTCTGTTTAAATCCTAGATTACCCACGAACATGATTCCTCTGCCAACTCATCATTCATGCCAGACTTCAAACTTTATACAACTTAGCCAATTTACCCTGTTGAATCCAGTCATCCGTCGGATTGCATGTCCGCCGTCGATCTGGAGTCTCCAGATCCTACGGTCTCCGTCCATATCAGGCGAGTAAGTTGCGTGACGTTTACTTGTCCGATGTGAGAGGTTTTCTCTCTTCCGCCGGACGCATGGCACCCAGTGTGTGGCATCGGGTGGGACTCGGTTGAAACCGCTTACCGCTCGAAGCCCTTCCGATATCCTGCTGGTTTTCGTGTGGGACCTGCCTCTGAAGGAATTGGCCAATTCCGTACGGTTTTTTACTTTCTGGGTCCGGTTGCTCGGGGCGTTTTCTTCTCTGAGGGGTTTGCCCGGCGATATGCGATTTGCGACTTGTCACTAATCGCATATCATAAACCTCCCCCGTTTCTCAAAAAGGCTTCCTATTTTGCTGTTTCGTGGTAGCGCGCCTTACCATGGGCCAACGGTCTGCGCGCTTGATCGAGGGTCCTCGTTGTTCGGCGCTGTTCACAAATTACAATTGTTCAAGGATATTTCTGATAAGCTCGACCTTTGTAAGACTGAGAAACTTTGGCATGAATTTTACAGAGTTATGAAAACTTAGAAAGTTCTTTAGGATCCAATTCAGATCATTCCCATGAGTCTCGAACTACGTTTGTACGCTGAGGCATCTGTAGGAGAAGGTGAACCACTCATCCTATGCATATATCATTAGCTATAGGGGAAGGTGAACCACTCTCCCTATGCTCTCATTTATAACCATGGGGTATCACAGGGGAAGGTGAACCTCTCTCCATATGCTCTCATTTATCAACATGGGGTATCACAGGGGAAGGTGAACCACTCACCCTATCGTCACACATATCTCCAAGAAGTACCCCAAGCCCCCAGGAGCTCCCAAAGCTCAATGTCAAACTCAAGCGGGACCCTCATGGGAGGGTCCTTTCACGACTCCAAGTATCTCTCGGAAGTTAAGAATTTGACCTTCCCCAAGGGGATTCGTGAGGATGTCAAGAATTTTCTTATTAGTTCTGATGTGCTAGAGCCTTATCGCTCCTCGTTGTACCATATCCTAGATAAAGTTGCACCTGATATCAATGTGCTTGGAGTAGTTGTGGAACACAAGATTCTTTGAGAGGCGAATTCCACTATGGATATCGCAATAGATAACAATGGTATCTAGCACATGCTCAAATAGCTCACTGAAGAGCTTCCTCGACCACATAGCTTCAAAACATCCCATACTAGCCGTAATGTATTCGGCCTCAATGGTGCTCAAAGAAACTGATTTTTGGCTTCCTGCTAATCCAAGAAATCAAAGTAGATGCCAATGATAAGTAATATCCATATGTGATCTTTCTATCCACAACATTGCCAATCCAGTTAGCATCAAAATATCCATGCTGCCTCAAATTCCTGATAGTTTATTTCAGCCCGTAGTTGATTGTGGCACAAAGATATCTCAAGAGATTCTTAGCAACAATCCAATGTATGTGATGAGGCTCAACCATAAATTGACTCAAAGTATTTACAGTGAAGCATATGTCCAGTCGAGAGTTTACTGAGAACACTAGGGTCCCCACAAGTTGTCTATACTTGGAAGGGTTTGCCAATTCAGGCCCAACAACACTTCCACATAGCTTCTTGAAGTTGATTTCCATCGGAGTAGACACAAACTTGCATTCCTCCATCCCAAATCTCTCTAGCAACTTCACATTGTGTTTTCCTTGAGAAAGGAAAATCTCACCTGGATTTTGCCAGACCTTCAGGCTGTAATGCATCAGTCCTAGGTACTTCATCTCGAACTTGGAAGTCAACTCCCTCTTGCATTGATAAATGAGAGGGTCTGCACATGTTTGAAAGAGATCATCAACATAAAGGACCAAAATAAGAGGCGTGTTCTTTTCAACTTTATAGTATAGGTTAGGATCAACATAGCTCCTTGTAAATCCCAACTTTATAAGATAACTGTCAATGCTTTCATACCAAGCCCTTGGGGCTTGCTTCAACCCATAGAGGGATTTCTTCAACCTGCATACATGTGTCCTTCGATCTTTTACTTCAAACTCCTAAGGTTGTTCCAAGTAAACTTCCTCCTTAAGTGAGCCATGCAAGAAAGAAATTTTGACGTCCATTTGAGGAAGGCTCCAACCTTGATTGGCAACAAAAGAAATAATAGATTGGATAGTGGCATATTGAGCAACTGGGGCAACTATTTCATCATAGCCCACTCCTTTTTGAGAGAAGCCACGAGCAATGAACATGGCCTTATATTTTTCAGCACTTTCATCAGCTCCATGTTTAATTTTGTGAATCCATTTTGAGGTAACCACGAACTTGTCTAGGCACAATGTCCCAGACATCATTCTTCATGATTGATTCATATTCTTCATTCATTGCATCTTTCCATACTTGGTGCATTACAGCTTCTTCGAATGTGAAAGGTTAAGCTTGGACAATAGTACTCATGGCAGCCAAGTACCCTTGATACCTGTTAGGCTTCTTACCTTCGTGAAATGTCCCTCCTGGAGCAGTTTGTCTCTTAGCATCTTCGAGAGTATCTTTGAGCCATAGACGTCTTTTCCTTGAGGTATAGGAATCACCAAGACGTGGATCAATACGATCCATAGGTCCATCAACATTGGGCATAAGGTCATCCATAAGAGGTTCATCTTGTTTTTTGGTAGCATCATCAACATCCTTCCATGAGATGGGGAAATCTTAGGCTTTCCCAAGGGTAGTGTCTTCATCAATGGTAAAATCTCGGCTTACTTCTGCATCTCTTTGACCACATACATAGATTCTATATGCCTTTGAATTTTCACTGTAGTTGCACATGAAAGTATACCGAACAACCAAATATTCTAAAATGAGAAACACTAGGTTTCTTACTAGTGAAGACTTCCTCAGGTGTCTTGAACTTCAAATCTTGATGCGGGCTCCTATTTTGAACATATATGGCAGTGTTGGAAACTTCTCCTCATAAGAACTTCGGTAAAACTTAATTATAGATCATGGCACGAGTGGCTTCCATAATTGTTCGATTCTTTCTTTCAACAACACCATTCTGTTCAGGAGTGTATGGAACAATTGTCTCCCTCTTAATGCCAACCTCTCTGCAAAAGTCATATAATTCATTTGATTCATATTCAGTTCCATTGTCGGTCCTCAACGTCTTGATCTTCTTCCCTTTTTGATTTTCCATCAATGCTTTGAAAGAATGAAACCATTTGAACACTTCATCCTTCCTCTTCAAGAAATAGATCCATGTTTTGCGTGAGTAGTCATCCACAAATATTGCATAGTATATGTATCCTCCCAATGAGGTTACGAGAAGGGCACTAGATAGGGCAGAATTGACCAATTGAAGAATATCGATAGTCTTGCTTTCACTAGAAGGGAATGGTCCCTTTGCATGTTTCCTAGCTGCAAAACCCTGGGAAACTTCTTCATGGTTCATGTTAAACTCGGGCATACCTGTGACCATCTTCCTTACCCTAGGTAAGGCTTTGTAATGTAAATGGGAAAATCTCTAGTGCCATAGCTGACATTGAAGAGAAGTATCACTCGCTAAAGGTCCCAAAGGACTTCCACCAACTTGATAGTGCTGAAAAGTGTAACTAGGTTCGGTCTTCATAATGACGTGTAAATATAATTTTATGTAATGAGATGTAAAAAATATAAAACTATTATATTGACTTGCCTCATGAGTTTCATGAGCAAGGAATTTTGTTTTTGAGTTAAGACTCCCATTGAGAGTCTTTAGGATTTATTTGTCATCTAATCATAAAATGTTAGAGTCATTTTCATGTAATGAAGTCATGTTACACTTTGTAAAAGGTCAATCTTGTCTTTGTAAAGTATCCTCTAAGAACTTGTCATCTATCTTCTTCAAGTCGACCTACAAAGATGGAAGAACTCTCTAGATTAAGTCGGCCTAACTCCAGTTATCATGTCAGCCTAAATGTCATATGAATAAGTGTATATATAGCATATTCGGCCTCACTTAAAGGAACATAACTCGATCAAGCAACTCGACAAACCTTTGGTCAAAGTGAAGTTCGAAGAAAAAGGTGAAGAAGAGGTGTGAAGAAGGAGTTGAAAAGAGAAGTGTGAAGGAAGGATAAGAAAGGAGTTTCTTTTGGGTATGCGAAAACAATTCTTC
Organism: Pinus taeda; assembly: GCA_000404065.3. Classification (NCBI taxonomy): domain Eukaryota; kingdom Viridiplantae; phylum Streptophyta; class Pinopsida; order Pinales; family Pinaceae; genus Pinus; species Pinus taeda. The sequence goes on along the minus strand of APFE030593734.1, from coordinate 148,141 downwards.
TGGGCAAGCGAAGGAGTTTTCTTCTGGGGCAATGAAGAAAGGGTTTCTTCTAGGGCAACAAAGAATGGTTTTTCTTTTGGGCAAGCAAAGGAAAGGTTTATTCTGGGGCAGCTAGGAGGGATTCTTCTGGAAGGGTCGAAGTAGAGATCTAGAGACCAAGTATTTCTAGAGGAAACCAATAAAGACCTAGAGACCGAGATTCTCTAAGGGAAGTCGAGAAGGAGTAGTGAAAAGATAGAGACCGAGGTTCTCTAGAAGGAACCTGTTAACTCCCCAAGAAACTCTCTTAGGTTGTAGATCGGAGATGCTTGGTAACATATAATCTTCAATATTGTTCTTTGAACTATTGGAATAAATGATGGTTTGGATCAAGTTAGATAACCATCTCAGCTCTGTTTTCACTCAAGGCATGCATGAACGCTCTCACCAATACAAGGCTTTAGACCACTAATGCTCAATAATTTATAAATTCAATGGATAGATGGAGAATACTGACTATACTAGCAGCTTGCATACATAAACATAAATCAATGGCTAGCTACAGGCAGCAAAAGAGAATACTGACTGTACTGGCAGATGCATGTATGACCACATATGGATGGCTAGCTATAGGTAGCAAGAAGCTTGCAAATCTAATTTATCAAAGCAGAGGTAAGATGACAATTATCTGGCCTTAGACACAAAGAAAACATGAACAAACTGTTCAAGTGCAAGAATAGAATAGCAAAGAGAATGGACATTGAACATATAATGGCAAAAGAAGCTTATATTGCTAGAATGAAGATGAGAAGCTTGAAGGAACAGAGGAGGAATAATATCCAGAAGTTGAACCCGTATTACATCTTTCTTTCAGCTATTTATAGCCTGTTTACAATGCTCCTGAGCTCTAAGAGGCTCGGAGTCTTAATCGTGTCTGATTTGTCCTTTAATTGTTTGATTCCCTCTATGGGCAAGCATGGCTCAGAGGTTTTTACCTTCTGAAATTGGAATAACCATCTTCAGATATTTTGGATAGCTTGCTGCGCTGTCTAGGGGCTCTCTCGTGGCAGAGATACCCCCACAATCATTCTATTTGTTTTGGCTGTGTTGTGCCGTGGTTCCATGATTTTTTCTGGTTGATGTGGCTGTGTTGCACTGTCTATTGATGCTCCATGATCATTTTTTGCTTTGGAGGTGATCCACACATGCTGTGGCTCTTTCTATTTCCCTTCCAGCCTTTGTTCCTATCTCCCGACCTCTGTTAGATAATGGAAAGGTTCTTCGGGCCTGTGTAATCCTTTAAACATTTATAAATGAGTGTTTTTCTGTTATGTACAAAAAATGCTGCATATAGCAAAAAACCTACCCATTTATGCTTTTTAGGACCTTAAAAAGTCCTTAAACATGGCTTTCTTTATCTATCAGGTCTGCCCTTGGGTTGCTATTGCCTGTCGCACTCGGTCTGTTCCTGTGTGTTTCCCTTGTATTATGAAATATGCGAAAACACTAAAAAATGCATGAAAATGGGTTTGGCAGACTTCATATATTATCTATTTCACTTTATGGACCCTTTTGGGTTCGGGACTCATCGCAATCGTTGCTGGCCAATGCTCCCTTCATATTTTCGTTATATAACGAAAATAGATGAAAAACATTAAAAATTGGGCTTTTGCGGACTTGAAAACATATATATTTTGCTTCTTGAAGCCTTTCAGGTCCGGGCTTATTGCTATCACAATGCCCTAAGGATCCTTTGTATTTTGTTTAAACAACGAAAATACACAAAATATATTGAAAACAGGCCTCCCCGCAGACTTCAAAGATTATATTTTTCGATTTTCGGACCCTTTCGGGTCTGGGCTTCATCGCAATCGGCGCTGTCCTGTTTCCCTTTGTATTTCGTTATATAACGAAATATATGAAAAATGCATTAAAACGGGCCTTTCCGCAGACCTGAAAATTTATCAAATATCGTATATAATGTCGTCGGGTCCAGCTATCGGGTCGCATGCATATATATGTAAAGGCCCTGCCCCTTTGGTTTCCGCCGATAGCAATCCGAAGATGTAACGTGGGCCGTAGATTTGCGCGCGCAATTGACGATCCACGTTTAATCGTCGATCACAGTCACAACTTCCCTATTGTCTGCGCCGATATCGCCGATTATGACCTGCCGATCCGATCATCGACGATCGCTGATCGGTGGTGTCCAGCGCTGATTGCCACTGCCTGCGATCGCCGATTTGCGATTTGGTGCTTAGATTTGGGCCGTTGATATGCCAGATCTAACGACAACTATGTGTTTTTGAGTTTTAAGCCTGTGATAAGGGTTTTTGACTAATTTTGAAGTATTTTAGCCTCCCGATAGTGCATTTCTTCCCTTCCAAGGGCTCTCCTCCCTCGCTTGTTTCAATCTTGGGATGATCTTAAGCACTTTTAAAGATTTCAAGAGCATTTTTGGATCCCTTTGCATGATAGTAAGCAAACTTTGGAGACTTTGGGAGTATTTTGGATCCATTATTGGGCCAAACGTCTCCAAGACTAACAGAACCAAGGAGGGAAGTTCAAGATCAATAAGAAAAGCGAAGAAAGGAAGAGTCAGAGCATCAAGGTTAGTGACAAGGTTCTTGGGAGGATACTAGAGTCAAAGGTTTGTGTCATGGTTTTGGTACTTATCAATTGAAGATCTAGAAGAATAAATTTTGATCGGGTTTTCCTCTCAAGGGGTGAGAGGTTTTGGCCTTGGCTCAGAAGCCTACATATTGTGTTACTTGTCTTTTATTGTGCATATTGGTAATTGTCTTGATGAGAAGAACACATTAATAAGCTAACAAAGAGAAGGCTGCAAGTTAAGAAGTAAAAGTATATCACAAGAAATTATCAAGCAGAGAAATCTTGTAACTTTGAATGCCCTAGATTTCTCAACATGGTATCAGAGCTTAGGTGTTGAAGACAAAAGGGGAATTCAAAGCAAGCAAACACACAAGAATCGAACTTCAAAGAAAGATAAAAGCAAGTCAAAGAACACCAAGCAAGGGATCTAAGCGAAACCCTAGATCAAAGAAATACATTCTAGCACGAGTCTTGAAATAAGGAAGCATGAAGAAAGACCAAAACCCTAGAAGTACTTTAGATATCATCACATCATCAAAGGAGTGGAAGATCTTCAAGAAAGAATAAAGACTAGAACAAATAAGAAAGATCATGAATCAAGCTATCTCTCATCAAAAACTCAAGAAGAAGATGCGCTGTCAACATTGAGATTAAGGAGGAAGCAAGAAACAATCACTCAAGTAAGTCTATGACTATATCTGATAATATCAAAATGTCTTTTTTCAAGGAAAGCAATAAATTGGTTGGGGTTGTAAACTACCTTGCATGGAAGAAAAGTACAGACATGAATCTTATTGAAAATGAGGTCATGGATCACATCAAGGGATTTGTAACCCAACCCCCAAAGGAAGATACTCAAGCACATGCCTGGTACATGGAGGGAGAAGTGAGAGCCTAAAGGATTCTTATAGTAAAAAGACTCTCTAATCCCATATGTATCAAAGTTGGAGACTGCAAAAGCTATATATGACAAATTGGTAGAGTTGTTTTCCGTAAGTACTGCAGGAGAAGTAATATCATTAAGGAAAGAACTCTACAAACTAAAGATATCCAAGGAAGATGGAATGTATTCATACTTCATGAGGATATCAGAAATTCGAGATCAAGTACAAGAACTAGGAGAAGTTATGTTTGATAGAGAAATTACCACAGTGGTACTAAATAAACTACCAGAAGAATGGAGTAACTTCACTTCAAGTTTATATGGGAAGAAAGAGACTACTTCATTTCAAGATCTATGGTCACTCTGTAAGATTGAAGAAACTATATTGAAGGCAAAGATTGATGTTGGCAAAATGAGTAGAATTAAGCATATGCTGCTATGACTAGAAGAAAACGGAAATTTGGAAAGTTTGGTCCTCAAAAGTGTTAGCCCCACTCTCTTAAAAATCAATAATAAATCCAACTATTAAATTAAATAAATAAAATCATGAGAATTCTTCAAACCAAGGATTGTAGTTTGGATGAGAGATTCTCTCCAACTAGCTCTCCTAAATTAGTGTGTAAGTTGAGAAATTGTCTCAACCAACTTAAGACCACTTACTCATGTATTTAAATGTATTATTAAATTATTTGAATAAAAGAGAGAATTACATGAGCATGAGAGACCACATGATGGCTCTCTACCTTTTCCGCCATGTGTAGTTTCTATATTTCCGAGTGTTTATTTTAGTGAGTATTTGATTTTAGTGTGTTAAATTTCCTTCATGTGGTATCAGAGCTTTTCGAGGGAACCTGTGTAAGGAGTGTTCAACAGAGCCAATAGTCGTGAGGAATCAGAGTGCAGAGATAAAGATGGAAGGCCTGCACTGGAACCTGTACCCTGCAATACAAAGTCTTTCAGCGTAGCCACCAGTTTCATTTTTGTTTGTAGCAGCTATAAGAGGAATATCGTATTTTTGGAAAGAGTTGATTCAGTCAGACGGTGTAGCAAGAGTATGTGGCAAAAAGGGAGCCACTGGCAGATAAGCTACTTCAACAAAGTAAGAACGATAGGTCACCACAAATTCTTCATCAATGATCTGAGATGAAATTTTAAGTTAAGGTGCAGTTTCCTTTCAAATTAATGGCAGAATAAATTTTGCTTAGATGTTTGCCATCAATTGTAATAAAACTGTTATCGCTCTGCTTTTCAATTAAGATCCAGATTTTTATTTCTATCGAATGGACATTTGTTAGCACTCTGCATCCATCAATAATAAACCCACTGCTATTCGAGCTAAATTGACGCTTGCACTGCCATGGAAGTGAAAAATTTGGTTTTGTATGAAGATTGAAAACTTTAACTACTGCATTCATGAATGGAGAACCCTAGACATCATCGACCACTAAATCCGTAATCACATTCTTCTAAAATACATAGAGACCCAAGATGGACCAGAGTTGATTTTTTTTTCTCGTCCACCACTTGTTTATTACAAACTTCTTGCATAGATGTGGAAATGGTTATTAGATTTTCAAAAATTCTTGCAACAACATCTTTATTGTCCCCATCAACTGCTTCCGAAACCACAACTTTTTAGCTCTTAAAACTATTGGCAATGTTGCATTTATATTTTCTATAGGCCTCCGCTGAATTCACAAAATTAATATAGTGAAACCATGCAAAAGAGGAAGGAAAGAACTTAACGTTTCATTGTTGCAGCTGGAAGATAATGCCTCAGAGAGTTCAAACATCATTTCTCGAGGACTATAATACTCACACATGACTCTGCAAGTAGTTTCGCTAATTTCTTCATTACCCTGTGTGTTTTTCCATAGACTTTGCCACATCTGCTAGAACGTTCAAAAATTCTTTGGCAGTTGTTTCGATTTGTTTTATGTCACCAGATTCACTACTTTGGTAACAATGTGAGGTAGCGTCGCAAAGGAGATGTAGTGAATCATTTGCTACTACATCACTCTGCTCCATTTTCAGATGGCCTCAACCTTGCCCTGTCCCTGCTTGGTTCTTTGCACTTCGCTTAGCAACCATTGTATGTTTGTTTTCAAACCCACAATGCTTATGAATTCCAACAAAACTCCACAATGGTGGTGTTAGAGCATCTCACAATACTAGGTAGACACAGTTTTTTTTCTACAGTTAAGAACAAAAGAGACTGTTACAAAATGGGTTGCCTAAAAGAAGAGACTAGGATAGCTATCGGCCTGGAGGTTTGGATGTTCATTTGCAGAGACATCAATCTTTGCTACAAGAAGTGATGTTATTCCTTTGAAATGCTTCCAGTTCCAGATAATCCTCCCGACTTTGTAGAGAATTAGTCAATTTGTTAAAATATTGTACAAATTGTTGAAGGTGTAACAATGAATTTCTAAAAAATCTAACGAGTTTGAAGTTTAGTTTTGTAAAATCTCGTACAGGCTGCAGTGCTTTGGCTTCAAGTTTCAGTTTGCTAAACTCTATAGTGACAAAGATCTGAACAAGGGCATAGAATGAGGAGACCCAATGCGAAGATGCAGAAATTCGTGTGCAGATGATGAAGTTGATGGTGGATGGCTGCCTGTTTCTAGATTAGACGCTGCTACTATATCTAAAGCCTCAGTCTTAGTGAATGTGTTCCCCCAATATTCAGTTACATTGTTTAATTTGACCAAAACGTTTCAGAGTCTCTCCCATTTCCATTTGAAGTTGTTCATACAAAGAACGAGACCTCTCATTAAGGATCTTCTGTTGAACCAGTAGCAAAAAGGACATCTTGGAAAATCTGCACATGGCCCTGTCAAATTGCACTGAACAAATATGGACAATGCTGTTATTCTGAGGGCCATAGCTAGCATTGCTCGGTAGCACGCTTCTGGATAAATAGAAATGGAGTGTGGAAACACGATGGTAATGGGGTATTTATGGTTGAGCAAAAATCGTTCTGATGGGTAATTAAATGCTTGGAATTTGAATGGTTAGATTTCAAAGGGATAGAAATGGAGTTTTTTGTATTAGATTGCATAGTCTATATTGAATTCAATCTGAATGAAATTGTTCGTATTAAGAGCATGGGAGACTTAGTGAATGCGTTCGACACATTGAAGATCCAATGACATAAGAAAAAGGATTAGTGTATCAGGTGCATTAATTTTTATTTTGGAGAGGTACGACATTTTTTCTAAATTTGGAATGATAAGTGAAGATTTTTAAAAGGAAGCTCATTGTTGTATTCTGAAGAAAGTTTTTTAGCAGAGTGTACTTTTATTTTTGAAGACAAGTTGATTCAAGAATTTGTGAGCTTGGCATGCTTATTGTTTGAGAAATTTTATTCGCAATGTTGTGAAGGTGAAGGTTGATGTACTCCCATACTTAAATAAAAACATATCTTTTTGGTGGTGTTTGATGGGGCATGCTTCTTGATATTGTTTTTTCTTTGTGTCTGGTTTTGACACTAAACCTTCATGTGGTATATTTCTAATATGGTACACATGTAGCATACAACACATGAACGACTTGCATGCACATATTCAATTAAGTTCATAAGTACAAAGCGTCACATCATCGACTTGATAACAGTAATATTCTGCAACAACATTTCACAACAGCTAAGTCACGCCATCAAGTTAAGGACGCTACACACTCAAGCATTTCAAGTCCAAACGACATCAACATTATGAACACTTTCTGTATCACTTGCAATGTTTTAACTTAATTGTCCGGGTGCATTTTTGGTTGTAACCAACACCCTCATTTGATTTGTTAAAGTGCATCATTAAGTCAAGCTAGTTGTTACTTGAACGTTGAATTTATCATTTGTCATTTGGGTGCATTTTCGACAGTGTTCGACACCCATAATTTTTCAGCACATTTAGTGCATCACTAAGTGTAGTAATCAACCAAGAGTTCAAGACAACAGGTGTTTAAAGTAAGTACAACAATCATCAATAAGTGAGCATGTCATTAAAAACAGTCAAACAAACAAGTATTTCAAGTAAAAACAATCAAGCAAGCAATCATCATCAAACGAGCGTGACTTCTAATCTTCAAGTAAGCATCAAAACAAGCATGTGTCTACAATAAGCGCACTAAGATCAAGTGAGCGTGTCAATTAACCAAATCAAGTGCGACAGTTCAACGCACAACAAGCAAGCCTGTGTAAAGTTCATTACATCATTCATAAAGTTCCTTTCAAGCAAAGTGATCGTCATCAAGCGAGCGTCAAATCAACAATTCAAGCAAGTGTTTAAAGCATCAACAATTAGCAAATAGTACAAGCGATCCTGTCATTTCAGTGATCAACTCAAGTGCGCAATTTTCAAGCATGACTTCTACACCAAGTGAGCCTGACTTCAAAGTAAGCAAGGCAACATGGCGACACACATTCAGTTGTCACAAATTATTAACAATTTAATGTTATCATCAGCTAGTGACATGGTGCAAATCAGCAAAACCACTCTTGCTGACATTCAAGTGCATATTCAACATGCACATGAAACGATTGAGTTCCTTCAACTAGAATTGCAACTGCAGAGAATTGAGTTGCAAGAGAAGTGTGTTTCTTCCAAGTATTTTCCAGATACAACTGATCATTCAAACTCATTCATCCGACCAGCTTTAAGTGTTGAAGTTGTTCCAGTGCAACTTTCTTCCAAACCCATCATCAAGCCATGGGAAGAAATCCAAAGTAATCGAAATCGACGCGGCTTAGGATATGTCAAAGATTAAGACAACTCACATATCCCTGATTATTCAAAGCCCATTCATTTCGTCAGTGCCGGATTACTTGAACATATCACCTCAGCAAGTTCTTCCGCAAGTTGCAGACAAACAAACATCTATACAAACTCAAGTTGCAGACAAACCGACATTGTCTCACTATCAAAGAACCGGTCATTTGGAAGATCAGTGTTTTGATCTGCATCCTTGTCACCATTGTGGAAAGTCCAATCATACATCAGAGAAACGCTGCCACCAATGACAGTAAGCCATATTGAAGATAAATTATTCATGGATTGATCCCTGGGAATGGTCATCCACAACCAGAAGATTGTACAAATTTTTCAATCGGATTCACTCACACATTATAGCCAACATTCAAATGAAGATGGTACTCTCGTGCAGTTGAACGAGGGAATACAATAGTGAAACTCTCCTACACTTGAAGGGGGGGAGTTTAGAGTTCAGATATATTTTGGAGAAGATTGCCTCTCCTTTCAGCTGACAAAGGGGGGAAAATGTCAATGAAATTGACAAGTGGTTGTCACACTGAAAGTCTCGACAACATCAGCGAAGCAGTCAGTGAGCATATTCATCAGCCAGTGGGCAATCATCATCAACAAATATGCCAGTGGGCATTCATTAAATTGTGTCAGTGGACACCAGATGTTGTTTTCAAGAAAAGGACAGTTGGATCCTTTTGTGGCTTGGCACATGATGGAGTTGTCAAGAAACATTTAGAGATGAATCATACATGTAGCTGATTCATGTTCTCTTCAGATTTGAGTTTTTCCAGCATCCAACTTTAGTGGTTTTTCAGAGAAATATTTTTTTGAGGATCAACTTGAGAACTTGGAAGATGGTTCCTTGTTCGTTTTTGATTTATCATTGAGGGGGGGAATGTTAGCATCACTCTCTTAAAAATCAATAATAAATCCAATTATTAAATTAAATAAATAAAATCATGAGAATTCTTCAAACCAAAGATTCTAGTTTGGATGAGAGATTCTCTCCAACTAGCTCTCCTAAATTAGTGTGTAAGCTGAGAAATTGTCTTAACCAAGTGAGTCTAAGATAGACACTATCGTAAGACCACTTAATCATGTATTTAAATGTATTATTAAATTATTTGAATAAAAGAGACAATTACATGAGCATGAGAGACCACATGATGGCTCTTTGCCTTTTCTGCCATGTCTGGTTTCTATATTTTTGAGTGTTTATTTTAGTGAGTATTTGATTTTAGTGTGTTAAATTTCATTCAAAAAGAAAAGAAGTAACATGGATAAAGTAATATGCTATGGATGTCAAGCACTTGGTCACTATAAAAGAGATTGTCCTAACCATAGTAAGGACAAGAGGAATAGGGAAGAATCCCACATTACTGAAGAAGTGAAAGAGCCCGAGTTAAAGAAACTTAAGAATGAAAAAGTAAAATATCACTACTATGACTGAGATGATCTTCTTCCCTAGAAGGTACCTTTCACTTGTAATCTATGTTGAAAATGCAGCAAGATGTTGAAGCTTAGTGAAAAGAAGTCGCCTTCACTAAGTGGACCCGTAGGCTATTTTTGGCGCAAAGTCTATTTTTAGACATATGGATCATGGTCTATGAGTTGCAGGATGCTATTTGTGGATGATTGGTCATATTGGTAAAAATAGATGGACCTCTATTTTTAGACATATGGGCGGAGTCTATTTTTAGACTGCCAGGCTAAAAATAGAACAATGAATATTATTAGCTCTTAATAATATATGGACTATAAACATTATCTTATTCTCTTGCAGCACTTCAGTTCGAGCTACGGATGTGGCACATGCAACTGCCAGAAGGAAATACGCTTTTCTTATGGGTTAATTGAGCTATTGCATGAAGGACTTCAGTTAGAACTTCAGTGATTGAGTTCTGTGGAGTTGATTGAGGAGTTGATGGAGTTGTGTTCAATTTGACTTAGTTGAACTACTTGTATTTAGTCTAACTGACAAATAGACTAATGATGAATGATGTGAATTAGTTATTAATTAATTCACTAATTATTAACTCATAAATCAACTAAAGAATACATCAGTTAACTCAGTGTATGGACAATTCAGTGGAGACAAGTGTTAGAGGTGAGTGAAAGGGCAAGACAGCTGTCAGTTGTGACTATAGTTGTGCATGAGATTTGCACAATCAATGATGGAGATTGCCAATGAGGATTGCGTAGTACAAACCAAGGAAAATGAGCTTGGATCACACACTAGATTTTGCTGACAGGTGTGGGATTGCGTGGTTCAGCCAAGGTAAATACGAGTTTGGATCAGCCATTCTCATCCATTCTCATGCAGGATTGCGCAGTGGAGGCAGGCAAGCAGTGGAGGAGATTTGAACCTGCGATTGATTCAGATCTGAGCTAGTTTGTGTGTAACAGGTGGAGATAGTACCGAGTACTTGTGAGGAGTATTGTACTATGTATTGTTACATGTTCTCAATCAATATAATATACAGATAGTTGGGGGTTTTCAGCTGTATGCTTTCCCCGTGATATACTGTGTTGATATGTCTGATTGATGCTTCAATGTGCGCATGCGATTGTTTCTTAATACTGCAAAATTGATGATCAATGTAGAGGAGGTTATGTATTATGCATGATTCCGCAAATAGTGTATAATTAGGATAATCTTTGTGAATAAGTTTCATACTATTCAAAATTTCTACATGGTATCAGAGCAGGTTGATTTGTAGAAGAGATTTCTACAGGATATCAAAGCGAGGATTGATCATCAGATCTATTATTCAGAAAGTGTTTACATTTTTTTTCTTTAGGCAGAGTCTGTAATCAGGCCAGGTAGCCTCTGGATTCATCCTTCTTTTGGAAGGTGAGGTATCCGGTGAATGCCCTTATAGTCAATCTCTGTACGAGAAATAATTTGTTCTCACGAATTTTAGATCAGAAGAGGTTGAGTTTTCAGCTAGTGGAATTCGAATTTGCAGTAGTGTTTTCTTGGTGTCGAAGTTGAAATGTCTTTCAACGGATTGCGATTGGAGTATGCCCTTGAGGGCAGCTCGAACTATATTGCATGGAAGAACATGTTGGAGGTAGTGTTAGATGATAATGGGTTGAAGGAGTTCATAGAAGCGGATGTCCCAAAACCTACTGATGCTGCTCAAGTCGGGGATTGGCAAAAGAAGACAACAAAGTGTCGAAGGATTCCGTTGGAGGGCGCGAGGGATCACATTGTGTCCAGCCTCCATGGAAAGGCTTCTCCATACTTGATGTGGAAAGCGTTGACAGATCTATTCTAAAGCAAGAGCGACCATAGGAAGTTTGCGCTCAAGGATAAACTTAGAAGCATCAAAGCTGAGAAAGGAGACAGTATGCCCAAGTATCTCACGAAGTTCACCCAATGCCGAGATGAGATGGGAAGTGTGGGGGTGACTGTCAATAATGAGGACTTGGTGAGCTTGGCTCTACTTGGTCTTCTGAAGAGTTGGCATTCCTATCATGACTCTGTCAATGATCGGGAGAAATTGCCAGGATGGGAGAGACTTTGGTTGGATCTTGTGCAAGAGGAGATTAGGCGGAATACTAGGGACAAATCTTCATCAAAGGCATCTGATGAAGAAAATTGCGCTTTGGCTACCAAAGCAAAGGGGAAGAACAAGGAAGCTTCTCATTCTGGTGCAAAAGGCAAGAAGCAGGACATGTCCAAGGTGAAGTGCTTTCACTATCACCAACACATACATTATGCCATAAATTGTCCGCAGAAGAAGAAAAATAAGCAAGCTGCTGGATCTGTAGCAGGAGAGGCCTTAGCCTCGCAGTTTGAGATGGATTTTTCACTAATCGCATGCTTGGTATCAAGTGTGATGGGATCGTTATGGTTCTTGGATAGTGGTGCGTCTTTTCACATGACATGAGATCGAGATTTGTTTTTTGATCTGGATGAGAAAGATCTTGGAGTGCACATCGAGATGGGCGATGATGGTAGATACAGTGCAACTGGTATCGGTACCATTTCCTTTGAGAGGGAGTCTAGTAAACCCTTCGTATTGAAGGAAGTGATGCATGTTTCTAGAATTGAAGAAGAAATCTTATCTCTGTGCATGTTAGAAGACAAGGGATATGATGTTTCTCAGGTGAGCGGGAAAGTTTCCTGCCGTAGTGAAGACAACTTGGAGAAACCCAGAAGTTAAGGGTTTTGGGTCAAGAACTCTGTATGCTCTTGAATTTCAAATGCATGCCAAAGCCTTGAGCAACAAGGCAAACTGATGAGACATGGTGGTTGGAAGAGAGGTTATATACCTCTCAACATGCAGCCAGAAGAAGTCTAGACGATTGTGGAGGAGCCATATGGTTGCAACAACTTTAGGAGGTTGGGGAGCAGCCACAACAGGGGAAGCTGAGTAGACATCGAGTAGAGACATCTACTCATGCTGAGACCTCACATGCAGCCATACCTCCAGGTAGGAGGTGGGGTGATGTGGATTGATCATCCCAAGGAGAAGGGGCACGATCCTTGAGGTACCCAACCTCTTGGATGAGACCTTGCTTCAGGAGCCCCGATGTGGAGTATCAGGAACTGACTGATTGGGTAGAGACAGATGTGGATGGAGTGACAGAGAGAGCGACAGTGCAGGGAATCCCAGGACAGCGCATAGCTAGCAGGCTGCAGCAATGCGAGAGGCACAAGTGTTTTGCACAGTGCTAGGTGGCACAAAGAGGTGTGCAATGGTG
>APFE030593734.1:8229-117192 GCA_000404065.3 Pinus taeda | reverse complement strand
TTGCCTGAGGATAGTACGGGGTCGAACTATCATGCCTAAGGCCCAACTGGGTTGTTAACTCGGTCATCATATGATTACAAAAATGTTTTCCGTGATCAGTGACGATGGCTTGGGGTACTCCGAACCGCGAAATAACATGATTAAACAAGAACTGCACCACGGTGTGACCGTCTTCTGACAATGTAGGCATCACCTCGGCCCATTTCGTGAAATAATCTACAGCAACGATGATGTACCCATGCCCCCCGGCCGAGCGAGGGTTACAGGTCACATAATCGATGCCCCATTTGGCAAAGGGGCCGACGGTTACAACGGGGTGTAGCGGAGCAGGGGGTGCGCGCATCTTCCGTTGGTAAATCTGGCACTCATGACATGAACGGACAACAAGAATGCAATCCTTGAAAATGGAGGGCCAGAAATAGCCAGCACAGAGGATTTTCTGTGTAGTGGCATATCCAGACATGTGACCACCACAAGCACCAGAGTGGCAGTCATTCAAAACTCTCTCGGCTTCTTCGAAGGTCAAGCATCGGCGAAGAACAGAATCAAAACCGAGCCGGTACAGGGTGTCCCCAATGATACGATATGGTTGGGCTTGATGTCGGATCCGTCGACGAGCATCCTTAGAGGTCTCAGGACAGAAAGAGGACGTCTGCAAGTAGACAATAATATCCCCATACCAGGGATCGAGGGTGCTGATGAGGAAGACAGTTTCGTCTGGAATGGAATCCTCTAACGGAGAGGAGCCAGCAGGGGATGGCAAAGAACACAACAACTCGGCGAAGACAAGTGATTTCTTAGACTTGGCAGCAGTAAATTCCAAGTCAAACTCTTGGAGGATGACCATCCACTTCGAGTATATGCCCCCCAGCAATTTTCGTGACAGAATATAGGTCATGGGGTTGCAATCGGAGATCACTGTCGTAGTACGCAGCAAGATATAGTGATGGAATCGTTGAACAGCGCAAACAGCAACGAGGGCCAACTTCTCGACATAAGCATATCAAGTTTCCGTATCTAACAAGTTGCGGCTAAGGTAGTAGATAACATGTTCGATGCCATCGTCGTCATATTGAACCAGAACCATACCGATGGTGGTATCAGCAGCGGCCAAATACAACGTATAATCACGATGATAATTCGGAGGCCACAACAAAGGGGCGGAAACTAGAAGAGTTTTAAGATGTGCAAAATACTCCTCAGCTATGGCATCCCATCGAAACGGGGTGTCATGTTTGAGTAACCGCGTAAAACCCTTTGCCACTTCGGCATAGTTCGGGATAAATCGTCGTAAGAAATTAGCTTTACCCTACAGACTCTGCAATTGTGCAAAGAAGCAGGGGGAGGAAGATTCAAAATGGCTTCGAATTTAAGGGGATCCAAGCAGATGCCCTCTCGAGAGACGATAAACCCGAAAAGTTGGCCAGATTCTACGCAGAAGACACATTTATGCGGGTCTGGTCTAAGCGCTTAGCCGAATGAGCGGGAAGGTCATCCAGATAAGGCTGTACGATGTGCCGGATATCGTGAAAGGCGTAGGACATCGCACGTTGAAAAGTGGCCCCGAAATTCTTGAGACCGAAAGGGAGCTTTTTGTAAGCGAAAGTACCCCACGGATAGATAAAGGCCGTCTTGTGTTGATCAACGGGTGTGATATTAATCCAGTTGTAGCCAGAAAAGCCATCCAGAAACGAATATATTTCACTCCCCGCACACTCATCAATGAGTTGATCAATGAAAGGTGTGGAGTAGTTATCTTTCTGTTAGGCTCGGTTAATATCACGATAGTCGACACAGACACGAATAGTACCCTGCTTTTTATCCACAGGGACAATGTTTGAGACCCAATCTGTGAGTGGAATAGGATAAATAAAACCAACTTTAAGAAGTTTTTCAACTTCCGCTTTGATAGCTGCGGCCTTACGGGGGTGCATAGGGTGTAAACGCTGATGAACAGCTTTGGAGCCTGGATACGTAGGTATCTCATGCACTACAATGTTTGGATCAATGCCGGGCATCTCTTCATAAGACCATGCAAAAACGTCATGGAACTCGCGAAAAAGCGCTATGTATATTTGAATCTCCTCAGGAGTGCAAGTGACTCCTATATAGATATTCTCGACAATCCCTGGTTTGACAGAGATGTTGATAGGTTGGGTTTACGTAATGTTCCCCAAATTCCCTTCAGACGATACTTGATAGACCTGAATAGGCGTCTGAAGAGGTTGTGAAGGGAGACACGGAGCAAACCGCTCGAGACAAGCCAACGTTTCCCGGAGGGTAGGGAGAAACGAGGAACGGTGGTGAAGATGGGACCACGGAGGTTCCTCGAGAGACATGGTCTCTATGATGGCTTCGTCGGAAGGAAATATTTCCTTTAACGGATCCGAGGAGGCGCATTCTCCAAACCAGGGGGAATAGTCGTATGAGTCAAGAGCTCAGCTTAAAGCAGCGGGTTGAGTAGGAGTGGCCGATGCAGCAACGATTTCGATGTAGTTGAGCTCGGTGGGACTCAACAACATCTCCTCGCCCCACGATTCTATCTTGTCAATGGGGGGGAGGACCCAGGGATCAGAACAAACTGAAATCATAGAGATAGAGGCGATGTTGGGAGGTGGGAGGGAGAAAACACCCATAAGGGCGGGATCTTTGAAGAGCCTGACTCCCACACTCTCAAAAGGAACTGAGGTATGTTCAACGAAAGGCACATTTCCTTCAGAAGAGGAAGCGAAGAAGGAGAGCTGGTCTACCGTGACAATTTTCCCTTGGTGAGGGAAACGGATGACACGGAAGAGGGATGAAGCCACGGCACGCATGGCATACGTCCAACTCCAGCCCAGAAGGAGGTTGTAAGTAAGATTCGCGTCAACCACCTCAACTTCTACTTCAACGGTTTTTCCTTCTAAAGTAATTGGCAATCGTTGAAGAATACCATAGGGACGAGATTCTCTCCCATCGAAAGCTTCCAAAGTCGTAGGAGACTGGCTCAGAGTCGGAGACCTGATCACTTTCCAACAAGCAATAGACATGATGCAAGTTGACGCGCCCTCATCAATAACTGTACGATGAATCGTTTTTGAATTGATGATGACTTGTATAAGAAAATCGATCTGATGAGGTAGCCTTGGGACATGGCTCTCAAGATCAAAGGTAATCAGATCCGAATATGCCGGGTCGATGCCACTGATGGCTGATAGCAGGGACTTCCTCTGAGGGGGGCGACTCTGGAGAACTTCTAGGGCGGACATAGCCGACGGAGCCCGTGCCAAGTCCTCAACTATGCTATAGTGCTGAGCAGCACGAGAATTTGGGTTGTAAGATGATCTCCTGAGTACTCCTTTGGGAGGGGGTCGGATGGTCGTCTCAGTACTTGGTCTCTCGATATGGAGTAGAGCAGAGCTGGACGAAGGAGCACTTGAGGGAACCTCGGGCTCCTTCCCGGCAGACGACGGATACTCCTTTGTTCGAGTTGTTACATGAACGGGAATGGATCCAGCCATGAAGACTTGGGAACCAAAGGGAGAAGAAGATGGATCAGCCACCATTTGAGTCTGTTGAGAGGGGAAATGTTCTTTAAGAACCGCAAGAATCCCTGGAGTGCCTTTCAACAAACGACTAACTTCGGACCTTTTTGGGCAGTCCTTAGTGTAGTGATCCTCCTCACAAATGAGACAAGGATATTTGGGTTTGCACTTAGCTCCTTCCTCAGATGGAGGTTTGGAGGAATCCTGTTTAGGTTGTTCAGACTTATTCTTTTCTTTCCCCTTTTTCTTTCCTTTTGAGGCCTTACTCGCCGTGGTGGACTGGACGGCGTTAACCTCGGAAGTACTTCCAGAATTTGAACCACCCTGAGAAGCATTTTTGTTAGAAGCATCTGACTTTTGCTTTCCAGGGTTCGAGGATGATTTCTTGGAGGCCGGATTCACAGAGCCAATAACTCCATCGACAGATGGCTTCGGCGGAGCCTTGGATGTACCGGGTCTCGGGGCATCAGGCAAATACTCATACAAAGTACCTGACTGAGAGTAAACTAAGTCAAGGTACTGAGCACACGCGATCGCTTCCTCTTCACTCACGCAGGCTCCCATAGCAATGTCCTGTGCAATCTTAGGGACAAAGGAAGTCGTGAACCAATCGGTGAGGAGTTGATCAGGAATCCAAAACTTGATCAACCGGCGACGCCTTCTCCATTCATGTATATGATCAGAGATGTGTGTAGCCGTATCCTGCTTGAGAGATGTAAGGAGATGGGTCCCTGTCTCGTACCGAATGGGTAACTGAAAATGAGTGAGGAATGCCATAGCCAATGAATTAAAATCTTGAAAAGACGCACAGGTCAATTCAATATACCATTTAGCGGTGGAGCCGGTGAGGGTCCTTTGGAACAAGCGAAGTCGGATCGAATCATCAAGCCATGAATTAAACAAACACCATAGGTGATACGACATTACATGGGCTTGAGGATCCTCTCCGGCCTTGCCATCGAATTTGGGACAGTCGCCGGGTATTTTATTTGGAACTGGTGGCCATTGTGGATTATGTAAAATGGGATCATTTGTTAATTTCGACACATCGTGCAGTTCCAATGTCGCTAGAAATGGTAGTTGCGGGTTGAAGGACATCTGCGGATATGAGGTAGGGCCAGAATTCCATCCAGTTGCTAGTTGCCCCCACTGACCTTGTCCGGACGGACCAGGTCCAAAAGGACCCTGTCCATAGGAACTTTGTCCATAAGGGTTATATCCATAACCGGATGGTTGATACTGGTTCTGCCCCCAGCTCCCCATTGGTTACCATACTGCCCTGCAGGTTGCTGATAATTTTGATAGGGGTTGACCTGCGGTTGTTGGTAATTTTGATACGGGACAAATTGATTTTGCCCCTGGGGTTGTTGGCATCCATACGGTTGCTGGGCTACATATTGAGCCTGGGAACCAGGCGACATTTAATAAGAAGTTTGGGATTGGTACCCACCTTGTGGCTAGAAACCAGTTTGATTCTGGGGTTGGTAACCGGGTTGAGCCTGAGAAACAGGAACCATCTGCATGCCCGGTTGAGCCGCCCCAGAAAGATATCCTTGCGAAGACTGAGGTTGGGCCATCTGGCCGGAAGGTTGTCCTGGTTGGATCTGAGACAGACCTACTTGCCTAGAAGGTTGAGCTTGCTGGGTGTTTGGCCGTCCTTGTGCAACTGAAGGTTGTCCTTGTAGACCAGATGGCTGACTAGGCTGAGCAGTGGGCTGGCCTTACTGCACGTAAGGCTGGCCACCTTGCCCAGAAGGGTAGCCTTGCTAGTTTCCGGGTTGTCCTTGCTGCACGTAAGGTTGTCCCGGGTTCCCATAGGGTTGACCCGAAGGGTATCCCTGATGGGGTCCAGGTTGTCCTTGTTGAGCATAAGGTTGTCCCGGGTTTCCGGAAGGTTGCCCAAGATATGTATAAGACGGACCACCAGAGGCAAAAGGTTGTCCCTGGTAGGGTTGTCCTTGCGAGCCTCCAGGTTGCCCTGGATAGGTTTGGCCATAATACTGCTACCCATGATTAGGCTGCGAGTAGGATGGTTGACCATGGTATGATGGTCCTTGGGATGGTTTCCCTTGACCTGGACGGAATTGGCCACCACCATAACCAGTGGTCCCCAAGCCACATTCAACGGAACTGTACCCTCAACAACGGGTTCAGTTGGCAAGGAGGTATACAAATAATGATTGACAGGATCATAATAAGGGCCTTTCCCGCCTGGATTCTGGACAACATGCAAGTACTGAGAAGATGCCCCCCCTGCTGAAATAACATCAGAAAAAGGCAGGGCACCACTTTCAGGATGGAAAACTCTAGTAGCATGTGCCGATTGACCACTACGTGCTGGGCCTCGGGATGGGCCGACAACAGTAGTTACGACGGAAGATGCCGTAACGGCATTAGCAACTGGAGTCGATGACATGACACAAACGGTCGGATTGGTTGGAACTGATGTGACGACGGTATGGTGAACCTGGGAAATGAAAGGTCCCATAGTGGGAACAATGTTATTATCCCACATAGAAGAGGAACTCGCGGAGCCCATAGCATCCCTTAGAGATCTATACTGTGCCGACACTGTGATACCAAGAGGTGTAATAGTGTAGGGTGTAGAGATAACCAGGGATGTAGCCGGGATGGGAGTCTCAATACTCGACACAACGGGCGTTCCACTCGATACAGGGGATGTATCTTCCATGTCGGAAGAAGCCATCGGGGATGAAACACCAACAGGAGTAGAGGGAAAATCCTCTTCAGAACGCTCCCAAACAGGGTTCCAAAACAAGTCGTAAAGCTCGTCCTCTAGAGCACGAGAGTTCAACGGTTGGACACTTGGAATAATAGGGAAAGTGTCGCCACAAATCGGTGTCTCAGGGACAACAGAAGAAGGATACCCTTGGTCACTTGGGATGGGGGATGGGATCGATGGATCCGCCAGGATGATCAAACAAAAATCCTAGACAAGCTAACGATAGAAGACCCTACTCAAAATTAACGCAAACAAGATCTAACAAGGTAAATGTAATCGTGGTCGAATAAATTTTTAAGACATTTTTTGAAAGTAGATATCCCAAGATAACTCTCTCTCTCACACAAGTTTACACAAGATGGAAACACTTCACAACCTTCCTTAAGCACTATAGCAATCCCACACTTATCACACCAGCTGCCTATCAAGCTTACACACTATCAGCAGTGCTCTAAACACAATCAATTCCAAAACTAGCAGCTCATGGCAATGGTGGAGGCTTAAATAGGAGAAGGAGTCTCCATGAATGGTGTGAGGATGAGCTTATCTCCAAGGAAGGTGGCTCAAATGATGAAACAAACATGCCAGAGAAGAGAGGGCGACATTTACAAGGCAGTCAACCAGGTCTGGAGTCATCTGGAAGGCCAGCTGTTAGAACAAACTTGCCCAAACTGGATCATCGCGGGTGCATAACTGCACTGGAGCGCTGGCATCGCTGCTGAATAACAAGGCCAGTCATATCAGCGCTATCATACATAAATAACAGCGCGCTGTTACATGAAATTCGACCAGCGCGGGAAAGGCGTGTGCTTCCACGCTGGCAGCGCATTGAGTCTGTTTAATAGTGCTCATCAGCGCGTTTATTTTTACAACAGTCGCGATGATAGAGGAAACTTTGGCAAAGTGGGTCATTTGGACATATTAGAGAGCATGAGCATGATGAATTTGGTCTCATGACACAGTAGGAAGACTGACAGAGAGACAGTGACAAATTACTATGTAACATACTTCCTCTGGTTTAATCAGAGCTTCCTCTTTGCCCGATATCTTTTAATTTCCATGCCCAAAATATAGTTTGCAGCACCGAGATCTTTCATGTCGAATTTGGAGGACAATTGGGTCTTCAAATCCTGGATAATTTCTTTGTCATTTACAACCAACAACATATCATGCACATACAAGACCAAATAAATAACACGGTCACCAATTAATTTAAAATACACACAATGATCTGCTTTGCTTCTGGTGAAGCTAAGTCCCCGTATAAATGTATCAAATTTTTGATACCACATCCTTGGTGACTTTTTAACCCATACAGAGACTTCTTTAACTTGCATACTAGTTCTTTCTTACCCTTCACCGCAAAGCCTTCAGGTTGCTTCATGTGGATTTCCTCTTCCAAATCCCTGTGAAGAAATGTTGTCTTCACATCCATCTGTTCTACCTCAAAATTAAAAGCAGCAGCAACCGATAAAAGTAATCTAATAGAAGTTACCTTGGCAACAGGAGAAAATATCACCAAATCAATTCTCGGTACCTGGGAATAACCTTTTTCTACCAACCGAGCTTTGTATTTCTCCACCTTCCCTTCTGGATTTGTCTTCTTCTTGAACACCCATTTGCTGCCAATGGGTTTGCTTCCAGCCGGCAACTCCACCAGATCCCAAGCCTCATTTTTGTTCAAAGATGCCATTTCATCAACCATGGCCTCTTTCCAGAGTTTTCCATCCTCTGAATCCACTGCTTCCCTCACAGTTCTGCGATCATCATCAGTAACATACAAAGCAAAGTTTGAACCGAAAGCAGATGGACTATACCTTTCTGGCTGCCTTCTTTCTCGAGTTGATCTTCTCACAGCTGGAGTTTGTGGCTCTTCATCTTCTGATTCCTCCTCTGCTACAGAGTGATTTTCCTCCTTTAGTTCAAACTCTATCTTCACAGGTTCCTTTGGTTGGACTTCATGTTTAATAACATCTTTCACCTCTCTGAACACCACATCTCGACTGTACACAACCTTCCTTGTTACTAGGTTCCAAAGCTTATGACCCTTTAAACCATCCTTATACCCAATAAAGATGCACTTTTCATATTTACTATCCAACTTGGTTTGTTTCTCCTTTGGAACATGTACATATGCATCACATCCAAATACCCTCAGATGTGAAAGAGAGGGTTTCTTACCAGTCCATACTTCTTGTGGAGTCTTATCCTCCAACGCTGATGAAGGTGACCTATTGACCAGGTAACATGCAGTATCCACCGCCTCTGCCCAGAATTCCTGTCCTAACCCGGCACCACTGAGCATGCTTCTTGCCCTTTCCATCAACGTCTTTTTCATTCTTTCTGCGACTCCATTTTGTTGAGGTGTATATGGAGTAGTCTTCTGCCGTGATATACCACACTTCTTACATAATTCTTCAAATTCCTTGCTGCGAAATTCTCCACCATTATCTGTCCTCAGCACCTTTATCTTCTTCTCTGTCTGATTTTCCACCAGAGGCTTAAATTCTTTAAACCTGTCAAAGACTTCAGATTTCTTCTTAAGGAAATATATCCATGTATTCCTTGAGAAGTCATCTATAAATGATACATAGTACACAGACTTACCCAGTGATGGAACTTTCACAGGTCCAAACACATCACTGTGCACAAGCTCTAATATTTGTTTCGTCCTCTTACCACCAGAGGGGAAACTCACCCGATTCTGCTTCCCATATACACAATTTTCACAGAAATCAAAATCCAGAGAGCTATTACTCATACCTTCTACCATACCTTTACCATGAAGTATTCGAAGGCCCTTCTCTCCAATATGTCCAAGCCTTTGATGCCACAGCATGGTCTTCTCTCCAGAGACCACTAGATTTTCTGCTCCATTTTCAGGAACCATAGAACTATTGCACTTGTCAACAACAGTGCTACCTTGTAGCTTGTACAGAGTTCCAATCCGAACTCCCCGCATCAATACCAGTGCTCCTCGAACCATCTTGCAGGTATCCTTCTCGAACACTGTCTTTACACCTGCATCATCCAACTTGCCTACAGAAATCAGATTTCTGGCCAACGCAGGAATATGCAGAACACCTGGAAGGGTTCTAACCCTTCCACCTTGCAACTTCAACTTTACTTTTCCGCGACCAATGATTCTAGCCTTCCTATCATCTCCTAAGAAGACATCACCACCATCGTATTTTTCATACTTGCAGAACCACTCTTATGGGGAGTGAAGTGAAAGGATGCACCTGAGTCAATTAACCATGCCTCATGATCTACATGTGTACTTGAAGAAGCCAAGTACACATCCCACCTTCATCTGAGGTGGTTTTCACCTCTACAGAAGGAGCATCATCAGATCCCTTTCCTTTATCAGGAGCTTTAGATTTACACTCCCTTCTGAAGTGCCCTTCCTTTCCGCATTTCCAGCACACCACCTTTGTAGGTTTTCCTGGAGATTTAGATCTCCCTCTAGATTTAGATCTCCCACTCGATGACTTATTTTTGTTTCTGTTCTGGGACCGTCCTCGTACAGACAAGGCATCACCATTCTGGTTGTCCATATTTTTCCGTCTCATCTCCTCCGTCAGCAAGGCTGAGACTATTTCATCAAACTGCAAAGCAGTTGCATTGCTACCTATTGCAATAACCAGACTATCCCACGAATTTGGTAGAGAACACAACAAACTGATGCACTTATCTTCATCTGAAATTTTAATATTAACAGATGATAACTAACTTTCCACAGTATTAAATGCATTCAGATGCTCTGTCACCGAGTCTCCATCTTTCATCCTTAGGTTATACAACTTTTTCCGCAGGAACAATTTATTCACCAAAGACTTAGATTGGTACAAAGTCCCTAACTTGTCCCACAAAGCCTTTACCATAGCTTCCCCCGATACATTCAGCAATACTGAATTTGAGACACACAATCATATTGTGCTCTTTGCCTTCCGATCCAACTTCTTCCATTCTTCATCGATCACTCCCGTTGGTTTAGTACTTGGATCTACCGTGATCCACTGATCTTTATCCACGAATAGATCCTCCATCTTGAGTTTCCACAACTCAAAACTCTGACCATTGAACTTCTCAATCTCTATCTTTCCGCTGCTCGCCATCTTCTTTCACCACCAGAAGCGATCTCGCAGATCTCCCACTGAACAGGGTCTACCACAGGCCCGAGCAAAACCTCTCAGTAGCAAAGGCGTCCCCTTGAAGCCAAAACAACTATGATACCAAATTTAGGTTTTAACCCTGTACAGAAATTACTTGCATACGAATTCTAAATCACATGAAAAATAAAAATGTGAGAGCATAACACATAAAACACATATACACAGATATTTCCCACTGGATCCCAAAACCGGGACTACGAGCTTGATTTTTCATTATGTTCCTTTCAATGTTACAATACATATTTATACATGCCAAAGCATCAATACCATGGACCAAAAAAACCATCACGTCCAATACCATGGACCAAAAAACCATCGCATCCAATACCATGGACCGAAAACCATCGCATCCAAAAAACATGTGCGAAAATCATGCACAAAACCAGAGGTGGGTCCGCCCAACCTAACATAGGGTCCAAAACCAAAATTTTCCGGGGTGCTGCCCTGGACCCCATAAAGTGGGGTTATGGGTACCCCTCAAACCCCCTGTTAACTATGTGGAAAGAATATAACACAACCCAACATGTACCAGTCTTCCTTTAGAGTGGCGAGGTATCGTGTGGTGTGTGGCGATGGTAGGTCAAGCAGTGAGTGATCTATGTGCAGGTGGAGCAGAGCCTTTGGCACGAGATCCGTCAGATAGTGACTAGATGCAGTGATATGTGGGTCCCTTCGATTGTGATTTTTGTAAGATGCTACGAGTATGTCAGATGTATTTAGATCTATGGATCCAAAAACTTTTATGATACATAATATGATTATGCATTTTATATGATGATGATGGTTCACCATTTGTTTTATTTATGGTTGTCTTCTGTGGTATACATGTGATAAATGCCAATCTAGAATGTTGTTTGCAATGGTATCTACATAGTGATTTTGGGCTCTAGGCACATGAATGAATGTAATGGTTTCAAATTCACGTACCAATATCTTCACTCATAGATATTTTCTAAATAGGACTTGGTTATGCACATGATGCACACCATTCAATTGCATGACAAGTAGCAAGGAATCTAAATGAACATGAATATGAAGGATGTGATGATCAAGGGCATCGACTAACAAACCTATCACTGCATCATATTCGACCTGATTATTGGTGGCAGATCCAATGCACATGCTGTTTGACAGGACTAACGTATGCAAGGGGGTAAAAATGGTCGAGGTTGTCGAGGCTAGATTCCAATAGAAGCGACTTGCACCGTCGACATGACTGATATACGTTGTGGATGATGGATCCATTTGAAAGGTGAAAAAGACAATGGATGAGATGATGCAATCTACCCAACTACATGGCAGAAATAAAGACACGCAAATCAAAGGGATGTGTTGTGAGCAACATTTATGGAGTTAGAACGCATTGGGAAAATTAGGAAGGAGATGGCCTTCAAAATCCTCTTTAAGAAATGCCCCCTTACTTAAGGGTAGGGGTAACCTGGGGTAGACATAGCTTCCATGGTGTCCTCATCAGGCTGGGAGATGGGCAAACGGGAGGAAGATTGACTACATGATGCAACGACATTACCTGGTGCATCAACCTGAGAAATAAGGTTCACATACACATCGTCTTGAATGGTAGACGACAGACTAGTAGATGGAGGATCTACTGATGTTGAGGCCTGGGATTCTTTCGAAGGAGGTTTGATAGAAACACATGTAGAAACCTCAGAAAGGTTTGCCTGTGAGGAACTCAAGGATGACGAAAGGTAAAGAATAGGGCATGTGGTGTCCGTCATCTCGACATCGGGGGGAGGGATCACAATAGTAGGGTCAGAGTTTCCTTGTTCTGGTTGACTAGTGGTACAAGAATCCATAGGTAGAGGAGTAGAGGCTCCACTATGAGTGGCCTTGTATTCATGAATCACCCCAAGGCGATCGCATAATTCATCAAGATGAGGGAAATAATGGGAATAATGACCATGAAGATCACAAAGGGAAAAAGGGTAGTTTGTGTGAAGCGTTTTGAGTTTCTCAGGTGGGACTAATATGTTAACATGGACTTCCAGAATTTTCAACTCAGGGAACGCTTCATGAACTAATGATTTAAGTTGAGGAAGTTCAGGACAATTGTTGGTGGCATGCCCAACAACGTCACACAAAGCACACATGGGTATTGGCTTTGGGGCCTTAGGGGCCGGAGGAGGTTGGGGAGCCTTGTCCTTCGAATATTTCCTTTTGGGTTTGCCCCCCTGGCCAGATGCTTTCGCAACAGGAGCTGGTTCCTGTTGAGGTTGTGATGAAACTAAAGTAGCGGCAGGGGTCATGGGGACCGGTTGAACTAGGGTCAAAGCGTGATATGATCTTGGCTGACCAAGCGAAATGTTTGCAGGGGGATTGATGTACCATACTAAGATCCTGAGAGTCATGTTAGGAAGGACCAACGAAGCCATGACAGGTACAGAAAAAAACTATCGAAGGGGGAAATAAGAAAGGTATATGGCCGACAGGATAACGTACCGGCGGAATAGCTCCTAGATGGTTGAGACCTGGCGGAATAGTTCCTAGTTAGAACATTGGAGAGGCACCCACAAATGGAGGAGGTCCTGGGGGAGTGGGTCCAAAGGGTTCAACTGGAAGAGAAACAACAAGATGATGAGGAGATGGCTGTTGATTAGGTGTACTGGACTGCTTAAGGGCAACCCGTGACGCTTGTAACATGCAAAAAATCATGGAAGTAGGTATAGAAATGGGAGGGGGAGGACCAGGGAAGGCACCCAACAATGAGGAATCCTTATAGACTCTGGGCGAGACACTGGTGAAAGGAGTTGAAGACTGGTTATTGGACATCGACAAGATGATGGACTCGAGGGAGGTCATGGATTCCGGCTTGTAGTAAGTCAACTAGTCAATGGTAACGATCTTCCCTTCATGGTGGAAGCACATCTTGCAGAACACCGTAGATGCGACAGTTGACATGGCATATGTGTAATTACGACTTAAGAGGATGTTGTAATCCAAAGGGGCATAAATGACTTCGATATTGACATGGATAGTCTTGCAGCATCACATAGGTGGATGCGCCTTCATCAATAATGCATTTGGATATGGTGGCATTATAGAATCTAACTGGTATCTGGATAGAAACACGTGAAGGTAATGGGTGGTGCTCTGATGTATCAACCGAGAAGACAATCAAGTGATCGTCAAAAGGATCCATTGCACTAAAAGCAATTAGTAGAGCCTTCTTTTGGGAAGGGCATGACTGGAGGACTTCCAGGGTCGACATGGTGGCAGGTGATTCCGCCAAGTCGTCTACTATACTATATGTATGGGAAACTTTGTTAGAAGCCGCATTATGACGTAATGGTCCCTTTGGGATCTTGGGAATGGCCTCAACTTTGGGTTGAGGGATCTGTAAAGACCATTTGGTGTCGTAAGAGGCTCAACAGACACTTTGGTTTTGGACTCGGTAGCTAACGAAGTGGAGGGCTAGGCATATTGATGAAACCGAGTTTGTAGGTTGATATTGGAGGGGTTAACCTCATCAGAGTTCATCATTAGGATTTAGTAGTCACCGGGACCAGAAGGTTGCGGGAGGTGCGCTACTTGACCTAGCTGGGGTTGAGCAACAACAAATACTTGCCGAGGGAAAGGATTTGTGAGCACGACCGATTGAGGTGGTGTAGGATTCTGAGGCGATTGTTGACCTCGAGAAGTTGCTTGAGCTTCCCACATTTGGCGCATTTGGGGTAAAATAGGACACTCAAGTGTATAATGGCCATGTACACCACAACACGCATAAGGCTTGTTCGTACGAATAAACTTGTTCTGCTTGGGCTGACCACCTTGTTATTGGTTGTTGGTGTTAGGCTAGCTCCCCTGGGGTTCACAAGGCTGGTTACCTTGGTTACCCTTGTTACCCTTCCCCTTATTCTTTTTCTTCGAATTTGGGGGATTGGTATCACTCTGTTGTACAAAAAACCTCTCCATGGGGGGGGGGGTCGCTGCTGGGGCTAAGGATGCATGGGATGCTGTGGCGCTAATGCTTGAGGGGCCGGAGCGTCAGGCTGTGCATAAGAAGGAGCAACATTTTGGTAGATGGGTTGGGGCCTTGGAAACATGTTTCTAGAAAAAGGGGCATAAATGTTGGAGGAACTGGTGCTCCTCTATGGGTAGCCATAACTTTGTTGAGGGTATGGAAAAGTGTGTGAAAGGGATGCAATGACACTGTCAGCGGTATGAGATGCCTCCAGTGCATTGACACTTCCAGGACGAGGGAGGTCTGGAATGATAGTATAGACCTAACCGGATTGAGCATAGATCAGATTGTATCTCAAAGCGGTTTGGAGAGCTTCTTCCTTAGTCTGAGGAAAATGGGATGCGAAATCTTTTGTGATGGGGGATAAAAGGATCTTGAGAAACCAATCTAGATAAGAACATTATTCGAAAGGCGCGACACGACATGTGCTCCTCCTTCAACACCACTCTTGAACATGGTCAAAAAGGCGAGTGGCAGAGGACTGATGAAATGTGGTCAATAGCTCTGTACTAGTGTCATATCGGAGAGGTAACTGGAAATATGATAAGAATTCTTTAGTAAGCATCACGAAAAATGGAATGAGAGGCAGAGGGTTGGTTTACATACCATTTTGTAGCGTCTCCAGTGAGTGTGCATTGGAAGAGCTGAAGACGAACACTAGACGAACACCACATGTGGAAGGATTAGACATGGTTGGTAGGATTCTCTCCAGCAATACCCTCAAACTTTGGGATGTCTGAGGGAAGCTTAGTCGGTATAGAGGGCCAACTAGCATCATGGTGTATGGGGTCATTTATCAACTGGTTAAGATCCGGTAGACTTAACCCAGTCATAAAGGGGAGCATGGGGGCTGCTGGAATGGTTCCTGAGATTGTTCCTACTAATGTGACCACTAGTATAGAACCGAAGCCACCACCAGGTTAGGTTCCTACACCAACTGTGGGTCTAGACATGGTGACAATATGTGGTGAAGGAGGCTCAGAATCAGATGAGGAATCAGAAGGACTAGGAGAAGAGTTGGGATGAGGACTCAGAGGGGTATGAACTCGAACTCAATGGGGAAGAGTAATATGCCCAAACAGGTACAAGGGGTGAAGGCCTAATAGTCTTTGCGACTCACACCTTTGTGGCGCAATGATGGAAGGACACACGGAACACGGAAATGGTGAAGGGAGATCAACAATATATCTTCTGTGTCTGATGCAGTGTGATAAATTTATTATGTTAAGTCTTGGCTTGCCATTGTAAACCAAGTGCCCTTCTCTTAAGGTGTGCTTGTGTGTGTAAGTGTATTAATTGATTAAGCCCAGATTGTGTTTGTAAAAAAAGAAAAAAACTTGCTGCAAATAAACTGAAATAAATAACATAAAATAAACAACAAAACAATTGACTAAACACCACCCAAACTAGTTTTACAAACATTGTGATGCTTGGTGGCTAAACCAATGGAAAATACACTGAAATGGTCAAGAGATCTAAATGTCGGTGTGACTGGGATCAAGTGACTCTAAGCTGCTAGAAAGTGGTGCAACAACAACAAAAAACCAGAGGGGAAGATTATTGCAAAAAGATAAGGAGATGGGTGAAGCACCTAGGGAAACCGATGGGACCCTGAAGCAAATAACCAAACAAGTTTAAATGTGAAACTATGGATGGTAACAACCTATCTTATCAGATCTAAAGCAAAAGGTTACATATCTGGAAAATGTGGTTGAAAGTGATGCAAAAACTCAGACGTCTCACTCAGCTAAACTCCTCCTAGAAAGGTGGAAGTGTACTAGAAGCCCTAGGGGAGGCTAAATTCAACTTCGACGAGAAAAACATAATAGATCAAGGCCTAAGCGGGATGAGACAGAGGTTAGACACTTAGCAGACAGCTCTAAGAAAAACACAGAAACAGATCTAAGAAAACTCCTAAAATCCAAAAATCACTAGTTCTGACCTGTTTTTTGAGGATATCACACTTTTTGGGTAGAAATCTGCGTTCTGGAGCCTAGATCGCACCTTTTGGGCTAAAAACTGTGATTTCTGCTTAGAGACTCCCGGTCTGCAAATTTCAGAAAAAAGTATCGCCTTTGCCACGACTGGTTCCTGTGACCTGCAGAAACAACCAGAAAGCTTATGGAAGTCAAAAATTTATCAGATCTAGGGTTAAAACACTAGGACATTAATAGAATTGAAAATAGAAGAAACCCTAAGCTGAAAACCAAAAGTCACCTAGGTTTCTAGATTTGAAGTATAAAACTCAGTGGAGTCGCCAATTTGTTGTAGTGTTTTCTTCTCAATGATGTACAAAAATAACCCACTTAAGATTGTAGATGAAAAACAATCTCAACAATAGAAATGACTGCTAAACATTGTAGATCTGCAACTATTTATAGAAACAAAACCGACCAAAATTCTGATCTATGCTGCAGTCATAGTTAAACAGTGAAAGAAAGAGTAATAACCCCAAAACATCCAATGGAAATCAGATATGTAAAGAATAATTTTATAATAACACCTGTGAAGAGAAAAGATAAATGTTACCAGTCCCCCTCTATGGGATGGGTTCTTGACTACCCTCAAATGTCTTAAGATTCTATAGAGTCTCTCTCCTCTATAATGCATAAACCCAGGAAAAATATGGTGCACGACAATGAAAATAATCAGAGTTACAATAGTGAGTGCAACAATGAAAATAATCAAAAATAAATAATGAATGGAAAGCCCTTATATTTATAACAAAATATTGAGTTATCCTCGAATAATGAGCAATGATAAAATATTATTGATCCTATTCTTGGAATAACCACTTGGAATATTTTATTATATTTGTTTAGGAGGGAAAAAGTATTTTAAACTTTTATTTTAGAAATAATAAATAATAAATGATTTATTTATTATCTCAATGAATTAGTTAAGGAATAATAAACAAATAAGGATTTATTTAATTATTCCCAAGGGATTTAGTCAAATTTAACAAAGAAAAATAATTAATTAGTGATTAATTAATTATTCTTAGAGAAAAATAAGATGGTTTATCCGTTTATTTTCATGATTGGGTCAAATTTGACAAGGAATAACATTAAAATAGTGGTTAAATTAATTATTCCTAGAAGAAAATCAAATAAATAATGATTTATTTAATTATTCTTCATGGATTTAATTATAAATTACTTAATAAAGGTGGTTTATTAGGTAATTTCTCATAGTGAAAGCAATTTTACTAGGGTAAAATTGGCTTTACATGTTATACTTTTATCCATCTAGTAAACTAGACTAGATGATCATTTTTTTGGTGATAACAAAAATTATTATATTGACTTGCTTCATGGGTTTCATGAGCAAGGAATTTTATTTTTGAGTCAGGGCTCCCATTGAGAGTCTTTAGGATTTATTTTTCATCTAGTTATAAAATTTTAGAGTCATTGTCATGTGATGAAGTCATGTTACACTTTGTAAGAGGTCAATCTTGTCTATGTAAAGTATCCTCCAAGAACTTGTCATCTATTCTCTTCAAGTCAGCCTACAATGAAAGAAGAACTCTCTAGATTAAGTTGGTCTAACTCCAACTATGATGTCGGCCTAAATGTCATATGAAGAAGTATATATATAGCATGGTTGGCCTCACTTAAAGGAACATAACTCGATCAAGGAACTTGACAAGCCTTCGGTCAAATAGAATTTCGAAGAAAAAGGTGAAGAAGAGCTGTGAAGAAGGAGTTGAAATGAGAAGTGTGAAGGAAGGATAAGAAAGGAGTTTGTTCTGTGTATGTGAAAAAGATTTTTCTCGGAAAGCGAGGGAGTATTCTTCCGAGGAAGCAAAGAAAGGGTTTATTCTAGGGCAATGAAGAAGGGTTTTTCTTCTGGGCAAGCAAAGGAAAGGTTTCTTCTGGGGCAACTAGGAGGGATTCTTCTGGAAAGGTCGAAGTAGATATCTAGAGACCGAGTTTCTCTAGAGGAAACCAGTAAATACCTACAGGCCGAGATTCTCTAAGGAAAGTCGAGAAGGAGCAGTGAAAAGATAGAGACTGAGGTGTTTAAGAAAATGTAACTAGGCTAGGTCTTCATAAATGTAATTTTGATATTTGTAGTTATTCAAGAAAATATAAATTATTTTTATATTATTTGTCAATGAGTTTCTTGCTCATTGAAAATAGGTCAAGCACATTTTAAAGTGCTTCTAGAGAGTCAAAGTCAAAATGTAATTATGATGAGACCCTTTGAGGGCATGTTACAACATGTATGTCAATGTACAAGGTCATGGGAACACCTCCAAGTCAAGTCAAATCCTCTCCTAGCTTCAACGAAGTCTCCAAGCAGCCAAATAATGAATAAAAGATGAATTATGATGAAACAATCAAGTCGGCCTAATGAATAGTGAAGTCAGCCTGAAAAGGAGGGACACACCTCTATTTATAGAGGTTGTCCTCTCGTCATTTGAACATCAATCATATCTCTCTTTCAACGCAGAAAAGGATCCAAAAACTAGCTGATAATAGAAGAAGCACGAGTCGATAAAAATGAGCCTTCTATGGTAGCGAAGAAGGAAGGAAAATACAATGAAGATAAAGGGACTATTTTAGGGTTTTTTTCCACACGTGTGAAGATTTGAGTAGTGTACTTTGTTGAAAAATGTACAACAAGAAATGTTAAATTTAGAATGTGCTATAAATAGAAGTCCTAAAAATAGCATGTCTAAAAATAGCAGTTTGGCCAGTGAGGTCATTGGCCACCTCAGGTGTGAGGTGAAACTGCTAAAAATAGAAAGTTCTAAAAATAGAATTTCTGGGTCCCTTTCTATTTATAGCAGTCCCTGGTCTATCTATAGGAAGTAAAATCGAATTTGGTCTTAACAGCAGTTTAAAATGTTAATTGATTAATCTTCATGAGTTAATTAGTTAAGGAAAATCCAACTGAAGTCTTTGTGTGAACAAGTAGTAATTTCTCCACTGATTGAGGAATTAAGGATGAGTTATATATTGAGAGGATCAGTTGACTTAGTTTAAACTAGTCAAGTTCAGTTAGATTAATTTAACAGGTTGTTAGATGTTGACCGACGGGAGAACAGTGAAGGCGTCGAGGGTTTCAGTCTTCGGAAGAGGTTTTCTCCATGGATGGACGCAGAGGAGGGAGCTCCACTCCCTCCTACAAGGAAGCAGTGGCCAACAAGGGCAGGAAACCTCCAGAAATAGGCAGAGGCAACGTTGAGGAAGGTAGAAGAAACAGGGAAGAGGAAACAGAAAGTACCAAATCGAAGGAGAATGATGGCACAAAAGACAAGGAGGAAAATGACAAAAAACAGGGAAGAAAAGACAAAAATCAGAAGGGACTGTGTAAACCCAAAGCTGAAATCACTCCTAGAGTAGTTTTAAATGATCCAGTGCTGCAGGCGCACAGGGATCACATGCAGAACTATGCAATCATATGCAAATTCATGGGGCTATGGTCAACTGAATAAGCTTTACAAACATAGATCAGATACCATTGGAATCCTAAAGGGAGCATTGATCTTCATCTGGGGTCCAAGGGTTTCTTTACTGTGGTGTTCACTAACATTGAAGACAAAGACAGAGTGTTTGAAGGTGGGCCCTACTTCTATGCTGCAGCAGGGCTCTATATGTAGCCATGGACGATGAACTTCGTAGTAGAGCGGGAAACATTTACTTCAGTCCCGGTTTGGGTAAGACTCTATTATCTACCTCTTGATTATTGACAAATAGAATCACTAGCAACATAGGCAATAAATTGGGACGGTTTGTCAAAGCTTTGGAAGCCACAAGGAGGGGAAAATATACCTCCTTTGCAAGGATCTGTGTGGAGATGGATTTGTCTGGAGCTTTCCCGGATGAGGTCATCTTGGAGGTCTTTGATGAGGAATGGGTGCAGACAGTTGATTACGAGCATATCCCATTCTGATGCCGTAGATGCCATGAACATGGGCACCTCTCAAGAGACTGCCCCCTCAGTAAAGCAGAGAACTAAAGCAAAACTAACTCAATGAAAGACACAGAAAGCTTTCAGAAAGTAGTACATAAAGGAAAAAGCGGCAAAAAAGGGCCAAAGCAACACCAAACTGAAGGACAAAAGGTTAGCCAGAATTAGTTCCAAGTTCTTGAAGAGGATGAAGAAATATCAGTAGAAGATCAAGTAATGAACAAAGGTTATGAGAAGAAGGACAAGGAAGAAGAAAGAGATCAGATACAGGAAAATGAAAAACATAAAGGGATCATGTTGAGTGAACCAGAGTTGGAAATGGATCAGGAATTGACCTAGAGTGAGATGGAAATGGAGGACAATGAGCTACATGAGATTCTAGACAGAGAAAACCTGGATCTAGAAGGGTTCTTAATTCAGGGAAAAAATGGTGGGGTAGAATCA
The DNA here is from genome assembly GCA_000404065.3 of Pinus taeda. NCBI lineage: Eukaryota > Viridiplantae > Streptophyta > Pinopsida > Pinales > Pinaceae > Pinus > Pinus taeda. The sequence goes on along the minus strand of APFE030593734.1, from coordinate 96,405 downwards.
CTACCACAAGAAGAGTTCAACCGAATACAACAGTTATTCTTATGGAAAATTCAGGCAAAGGGTTTGTAGGGAGTAAACAACATAGAAAGATAGAGTAATGAAGGGGTGAAACCAGTAAAAACGACTTTGGGCTTAGCATCGAGAAATCTAGGGAAAAAAAAGAGGCAAGAAAAAGCAGAACGAGCTACTGATGGAATGTGGAAAGCTTATGGTAAACTCAGGTAAGATGAAAGATCTAACCAGTTACTCCTTTACCAATCTTTAATTATGAAATTCACAACTTGGAATATTAGAGGTCTAGGTAGCAAGAGAAAATAGAGAATGTTGAATAATAGAATGAAACAGGCAGCTCCGGATATAATTTTTGTCCAAGAAATGAAATGTTCCATTCAAAAATTAAGGCAAATCTATAGTAAATGGCTCAGTAGATTTGAGTTTCTAGAAGTTAAAGCAGAAAACACAGCAAGGGTTATCCTCACTCTCTGGAATCCCCAAAAAATTGGAATAATTGATGCAGAGGCATCAAGGAATTATTTATCAATGGTTATACAACCTGAAGGAGACAGGGACACTTACCTAGTTACGAATGTTTATGGCCCTCAACGGTTAGATGACAAAATCAGATTTATAGAATCCTTGGTGGATCTTCGAGGCAGACATGCAGGATTACCTTGGGTCATAGGAGGGCACTTCAATATGATTAGATCTCTCTCAAAGAAAAAAGGGGGTACAAGAGCTCTAAATAAAGATTCCTTTGCCTTCCAAATCTTTGCAGTAAACATGAAGCTGGTTGATATTGAGACAAACAATGGCCTCTGCACATGGAACAATGAAAGGGGAGGGGATTCCCAGGTATCCTCCAAGTTAGATAGATTTATGATCTCTGAGGATCTCATGCTTCTAGACAAGGAAATAATAGTAGGAATTATTCCTTTTGGAGGGCTGCTTAGATCACTGGCCGGTTCAAATGGAGATCAAGGGCATAGGTACCCCAAGAAATAGACCTTTTAGATTTGAAAATATTTGGCTTTCTCAGCCAAAATTCATCAGCAACATTGAAAAATGGTGGGCAGAGGATTTGCAGTCTCAGGGATCATCCATGTTCCTGCTACACAAAAGATTAAAGCACATTAAGCTGAAGCTAAAAGCCTGGAACAAGAATGAATTTGGTAATATTTTTGCAGAAAAGAAATCCGTGGAAAATAAAATTCTGGAGCTTAACCAAGCATTGATCAAGGAAGTCTTTGATAAGAACAAAAATGATCAAGTAGAGAAACATCATCAAGAATGGGAAAAGTTGTGTAAACAAGAGGAAATTTTTTGGAAACAAAAATCAAGAGTTCAATGGCTTAAAGAAGGAGAGCGTAACACCAAATTTTTCCATAGATCCACCATAGCAAATAGGACTCACAACAGGATCTCTTCGATCAAGGATGAGGAGGGAAAAATATATCAATCTCATAAGGAGATAGAAGTAGTGTTAGTTAATCAATTCCGAGATATTTCCCAAGAAAACACTTTAGTAAGGGAACCGTTCATCAAGGACCTCACTGCACATATCCCTAAGTTGGTATCCAGAGAGGATAACTGCAATCTCAACAAACCTGTAACTGAAATGGAGGTCAGTGAGGTCCTCAAAGAAATGAAAAATGACAAGGCTCCAGGTCCGAATGGATTCAATGTGGATTTCTTCAAATCTTATTGGAATATTGTCAAGAAGGATATTTTAAGGGTAGTGGAAGATTCCAGGCTGAACATAACTATTTTGAAAGCTCTCAATACTTCCTTTATCTCCCTAATTCCAAAACAGGGAAATGCTCAAACGCGAGAGAGGTATAGGCCCATCGCTTTATGCAATGTAGTATACAAGATAATCTCCAAGGTTGTGGCCAACAGACTCAAACCTTTGTTGCCTATGCTTGTTTTGGGGGAACAATCGAGTTATGTGGAAGGCAGATAAATTCTAGATAACATCATGCAAGCTAATGAGGTGGTCGACTCGTTAACTACTAAAAGGAAAGTGGGCATGATCATGCAATTGGACATTGCCAAAGCATATGATAAGGTGAACTGGTCTTATATCAAGAAAGTGCTTATTGCGTTTGGTTTTGATCATAACTGGGTTAGATGGGTCATGGCCCTGGTGACTTCCTCCAGTTTTTCAATTTTCGTTAATGGCTCTCCCTCTGAAATTTTTCTTCCTTCTAGAGGACTCAGACAAGGATATCCGATCTCTCCGTTTCTCTTCATCCTCATGATGGAAGGGCTGGGGTGGTGCATTAAGCAGGCTAGAGTAACAGGCAAAATTCAAGGTCTCCAACTTGTGGAGAATGGTCAAGTTCTGACTCATCAATAGTTTGTAGATGATAACATGTTACAGGGAATTCCCACAGTCAAGGAAGCGCTAGCTTACAAACAAATTTTGAATGACTTTGCTATCGCATCAAGTATGGAAGTTAATCTTTCCAAATCAATTTTTTTTTCTTTAACACCCATATAGCCATTCAGAGAAATGTCTCCAGAATTCTGGGCTTTCAAAAAGAATCCCTCCCCTCTAAGTATTTGGGAGTTCCTCTAACGGCTAAACCTTTGAACAAGAACATATGGGAACCATTAATCACTAAGATGCAAGATAAGGTCAGGACATGGGCAATCAGGTCCTTAAATCTCGCTGGTAGACTGGTTATTACAAAGGCAGTGCTCCAAGCTATCCTAGTCTTTATGCTATCAGCTCTCCGAGCTCCAAAAGGAGTCTTACAACAATTTAGAAATATCCAAAGAGATTTTCTTTGGGGCAAAGAGGAAACAAGGAAAAAATGGGCTTTAGTCTCATGGGAGAAGATCTGTAAACCCAAGAACCAAGGAGGCCTAGGATTGGACGATCTAAAGATTCTTAGTAAGGTTCTAGGGGAAAAACTTTGGTTGCGGTGGGTTAAGGATCCTAAGGCTCAATGGGAAAGCATATGGAAAGAAAAATATGCCAGTGCTTGGCTTTCTTCTGATATCATTAGAATGTATAGAAACATGAAGGGCTCCCCCATATGGAACAAGGCCTAGGAGGACAGAGAGGTGGTTAAAAAAAACGTTTTTGGGAAATCAGAGAGGGAGATTTGGCATTATTCTAGGAGGACAAATGGCAACAAGAACCAACACTATTGAAAGAGGATTTTTGGGCCTCAAGCTTGAGACAGAAAACCAAGGATAAGTGATGGTAAAGGACTTTTGGGAGCATTCTCACAATACAGGTAAATGGAGAACCTAGAGGAAAATAGATGGTAGAGAGGACAGAACCCTCAAAAGCAGAGCAAAGACCCTTAAGAGGATAATGGATTAGAGGATGATTTTAGTTACTGAAGGGCAGGATCAACTAAGATGGGGTAACAACAAAGAAAGCAACTTTAATATTAAGGAAGCAAAAGATATTCTCCTTGGGTTGGAATCCCAAGCTTCAGACAGAACTTGGCAGAGGCTATGGAGGCACAAAGGCTAGATGAAGATCAAACTCTTTATGTGGCTGGTTCACCACAGGAAAATATTAACTTGGGATAATATTAGAAAGAGGGGTATGCTAGGACCCTCCAGATGCCAGCTCTATGAGGCTCAAGAGGAGACTATGGAACATCTTCTCAATAGCTGCATCTTCACCTCCAGGCTATGGGATATTTTGGCCACCATCTTCAAAAAGTCCGATAGAGACAAAGGAAGTATCACTAATACCCTAAACAATTGGAGGAATAATTTCTCGGATTATGAAGTTCTTAACTTGGCCTGGGCTCTTTGGCCAAGTTTCATCATATGGAATGTGTGGAAAGAAAGAAACAAAAGAATCTTCAAAGAAGAGAAGAATTCCTCTCTTCGCCTGTTGGAGAAGATCTTGAAAAAAATTAAGGAGACAGTCAGCACCACAGTTGGGGATCCCCCCAAAAATCCTCCCTCAGAAGCAGAGTTAACAATTCTCAGGAAGTTAGGTATGTAGGGGCTCATTCCACAAGGTCTAGATAGAAAAATAACCATGAGGAAAATGATTAAAGATTTCTAGAATCCTTCCTCGGAAGGTTTTTTGAAGTATAACATCAATGGTGCTTCAAAAGGTAATTTGGGATTGGCAGGCTTTGGAGGATTTTTTCGGGATGTATCTGGAAACATCATCTCCCTCTTCCATGGACATTTAGGAAAGGCCACCAACAACATGGAAAAATTAATGGCTTTGGAGAAATGCTTAGAATTTTTGAAACAGGACAACTTCCAAAATGTGATAATAGAAGTTGATTCAGAGCTAGTCATCAATGCGGCCAAGAGAATTAGCCATGGAACAGGACCGGAAAAAGTTACAAAACATTGGAGGTTAATATGGGTTCTCAATAAAATTCAAGGACATCTTCAGGGACTACGCACACTTAGATTTATCCATGTGCGCAGAAAGGCTAACAAATTGGCGGACATTCTAGCCAACCAAGGTGTCAGCTGCAAGGATAGCAAAATCTCGATGGATTGGCTCGCAATGTCACAAAGAAACCTAAGAGATCTTTGCCATAACCAGGCGGAAGAGGACAAAGAAGTATATAAGAACAAAACTAAGGAAGCTAACTCGCAATGAGCAGATCTTTGCTTGTTTCACTATGTCGGTCAAATAGGTCCACGGTGGGAGATTGGACAGGGTCAACGTTTGCTGCCATGGTAATAACAACCCTGAACATCCCCGGAGTCTGGCACAAGGTTTTCTCAGTCAAGAGAGAGGTTGAATGTAGGAATCGATAACATGAATTTTGGCGGAAACATTTCCCAATTTTCCAGTGGCGGGAGACAAAACTGCTCCCCGAGTGGTTTCGAAGTGATCTCACCGCTTTCAAGCCAAAGGTGGTTTTGAAAATTTGGTAGTGATGCCATACAACTCATTACACATGGATGAGGGAGGGGTTTGAAAACCACCCTCATCGCACACTAAAGTTAGATCACTTCTGCCATGCGATATTCTGCTCTGCCGTCCAATTTAGCAAGGTCAATCAACGATCAAGATTATGCGAGCGGTTAGGTGGGGTCCAGGGGTTAACCATCTTGCTTCTTCATGAGGCGAGATATATGTCTGACATCAGATTAAAAAAGAATATTGGATGGTAGTGATTAAGAGGAAGGTTAGGTTTTTGTTGGCGCGACTATATGTGGGGAGGGTTCACATGCCCTGTGATTCACGTTACTTATTCTTGTTTGTATTCAAAAGGGTGGGTGGGTACTTTTTGGGGTTTGAGGGAAAGGACTTAGCCGGGCTTTCGCCTTTTTGTATGGTGGAAATGTGTACATACTGTCAATTTTGTTTGATTTAATGAAATAGAAGGCACGACTCTTGCTTTAGAAAAAAAAAAAAAAAAATTTAACAGGTTGTTAAATTAATGAGATATAGTTTGTTGATGCTTGCATGCATGTGACAACTATTATTTCAGATAACTGTGTATTCATTAATGGATAACTGATGCATGTCAGTTTTGTCAGAGACCTAGTTGAGATTAGATGTGGGACAGTGTACTATCAGATTCTTGGATCTTCCTTTGGAATATTACTTGCATGCAGGAGGAACTAGTGTCCTCAAGGATTGCGTAGTAGGACCTGAGGTTGATAGCAGGTGTGATTAGATCAATATACATGTGTTTTGTAGTCGAATTCCAATCAAAACTACGCAAGGAAATAGGGGATTGGACCAGAGGAGCAACCTTTATATACAGGGCTAGATTGGTTCATGAGATAGATCATCAGAGTATAGAGAGAGCAGGATAGCTATTGAGCTGATTCTTTTTGTATGTTGTTGAGGATTTCCACTTGATTGATGATACATAATTGGGGTTTTATGCTGGTGCTTTCCCTAGTGATATATTCTATGTTATGTGATTGATTCCTTCTTATCAGTTATATGTGTTCATGCTTGATTTTTCTCATTATTGATTAGCTTCTGCTAAGTTTATGGTAGATGTAGATCTAGTATTATGCTTTAGTACATTCCATATATCAGTTGGATCTGTAGGTGAAATTTCTACATGATATCAGTGAGCTAGTTGATTTGTAGAGAAAATTCTACATGGTATCGGAGCACAAGTGATCAAGGAAGAACAATATAGAAGAAGTAATTCGAAGTTTATTATTCGGGATATAGATCTCAGTTCTTATCACATCCAGTTCATTGATGGCTTTCTATGGTTTGAGGCTTGAGTATGCCCTTGATGGCAACTCAAACTATATATCTTGGAAGGATCACATGGATGCAATATTGGAAGATAATGGCCTTAAGGACTTCATTGATCAAGATTTCCCTAAGCCTATTGATGCTAATTAGGTTGCAGATTGAAAGAAGTGTGTGGCTAGAGCTAGGAGAATTCTCTTGGAGGGAGTTCGAGATCACATTGTTTTGAGTCTCCATGGGAAGGAGACTCTGCATGCAATGTGGAAGACATTGAAAGATTTATATCAAAATAGTAGTGATAAGAGGAAGCTAGCACTGAAGGACAAACTTTGAAAGATCAAGTGTGAAAAGGGTGAGACGATCTCTATGTATTTGACCAAGCTCATCACATGCAGGGATGAGCTTGCAAGTGTAGGGGTTGTGACAGCTGATGATGATATGGTGAGTCTAGCACTCCTTGCCCTTCCTAAGAGCTGGCATAGCTACCAGGACTCGGTTAATGGAAGGGAGAAACTGCCAAATTAAAGAACGACTATGGTCGGATTTGATGCAGGAGGAGATTCGACCGAGCACCAGAGATAGTTCTTGATCCATGGAGGATGAGGAGAACTATGCCTTAGCGAGTAAGGCAAAGAAAGGGAAGGAGAAGGTTTCTCTTTCTGAATCTAGTTCTTCCAATGATGGGAAGAAGGTTGACAAATCGAAAGTGCGATGCTTTCGTTGTCATGAGGTGGGCCATTATGCTGCAAATTGTCCGTGGAGGAAATCCAAGAAGGGATCCAGGGAAGGATCTGAAGGTGAGGCACTTGCTTCATAGTTTGATTTGGATTTCACACTCTTCGTATGCATGGTTTCATCCATGGTGGGAAGTGGTTTGTTTCTTGATAGTGGAGCTTCTTTCCACATGATCACTGACAAGAGTTTGTTCAGTACTTTGGAGGATAAAGATCTCCAGATACTCATAGCGATGGGTAATGATGAGAAGTATAGTGTCTCAGGTGTAGGCATGGTTATTTTTCAAAGGGAGCATGGAGCTCGCCTTGCCTTGACCAATGTCAAGTATGTACCAAGACTGAAGAGAAACTTGGTGTCGATCGCGATGCTGGAAGACAGAGGCTATGATGTAGTCTTCAATAAGGGAAAGGTTTTCCTCAGACACATCATCACTAGATAGGTGAAGCAGATCGATTCACGGGTCAAGAACCTATATGCTCTTGAGGTTCAAGATGCATGCAAAGCCTTGAGCAGCAAGGCAACTGATGGAGACTTGGTGGTTGAGAGGGAGGGTATGTTACCTCTCAACATGCAGCACTAGAAGAAGTCTCAGACGATTGTGGAGGAGCCAGGATTGGTGCAGCAGCTTCAGGATGTTATGGAGCAGCCACAACAGGGGAAGCTAAATGGAGATTAAGTAGAGACATCTACTCATGTAGAGACCTCTAGCATGGGGAAACTTCAAGCTAGGTGGGTAGAGGGATTGCATGCAGCCATACCTCCAGGTAGGAGGTGGGGCGATGTAGAGTGATTTTCCCAAGGAGGAGGGGCAGGATCCTTGAGGTACACAACCTCTTGGATGAGACCTTGCTACGGGAGCCCCAATGTGGAGTAGCAGGAACTAACTGATTGGGTAGAGATAGATGCAGATGGAGTGGTAGAGAGAGCGACAGTGCAGGGAATCCAAGGACAACGCATAGCTAGTAGGCTGCAGCAATGTGAGAGGCACAAGTGTTTTGCACAGTGTTAGGTGGCACAGAGAGGTGTGCAATGGTGCGACATGCATGGAGATGTTGCAGTAGCATAGATGTCAAAGAGGGAGCACTTGTCAGTAGCAGGTAGAGCTTCAGCATCAGAGTATGTTTTAGCCCAACAGAGTGGTCAGTTGGGAGTGTTTTTGTTCCAAGAGTTGTTGGAGCAAGCAGACCGGGTAGATGTGTTGCATGCAAAACATTCCAGAGTTACAGGATCAAGTTCGAGAGGAAGCCTTTGTTGTTGAGAGGGAGTGTTGAAAAATGTGCAACAAGAAGTGTTAAATTTAGAATGTGCTATAAATAGAAGTCCTAAAAATATCATGTCTAAAAATAACAGTTTTTCCAGTGCGGTCATTGCCCACCTCAGGTGTGAGGTGAAACTGCTAAAAATAGAAAGTTCTAAAAATAACATTTCCGGGTCCCTTCCTATTTATAGTAGTCCCTGGTCTATCTATAGGAAGTAAAATCAAATTTGGTCTTAACAATAGTTTAAAATATTAACTGATTAATCTCCATGAGTTAATTAGTTAAGGAAAAGAAAACTGAAGTCTTTGTGTGAACATGCAGTAATTTCTCCACTGATTGAGGAATTAAGGATGAGTTATTTATTGAGAGGATCAGTTGACTTAGTTTAAACTAGTCAAGTTCAGTTAGATTAATTTAACATATTGTTAAATTAATGAGATATAGTTTGTTGATGCTTGCATGCATGTGACAACTATTATTTCAGATAACTGTGTATTCACTCATGGATAACTAATGCATGTCAGTTCTGTCAGAGACCTAGTTGAGATCAGATGTGGGACAATGTACTATCAAATGCTTGGATCTTCCTTTGGAATATTCCTTGCATGCAGGAGGAACTAGTGTCCTCAAGGATTGTGTAGTAGGACTTGAGGTTGGCAGCATGTGTCATTAGATCAATATACATGTGTTTTGTAATTGAATTCCAATCAAAACTACGTAAGGAAATGGGGGATTGGACCAGAAGATCAGCCTTTATACACAGGGCTAGATTGGTTCATGAGATATATCGTCAGAGTACAGAGAGAGCAAGATAGCTATTGAGCTGATTCTTTTTGTATGTTGTTGAGGATTTCCACTTGATTGATGATACAATGTTGGGTTTTATGCTGGTGCTTTCCCCAGTGATATATTCTATGTTATGTGATTGATTCCTTCTTATCATATGTGTTCATGCTTGATGTTGCTCATGGTTGATTAGCTTCCGCTAAGTTTATGGTAGATGTAGATCTAGTATTATGCTTTAATACATTGCATATATCAGTTGGATCTATAGGTGAGATTTTTACATGATATCAGTGAGCTAGCTGATTTGTAGAGAATTTCTACATACTTTTTGTGGATTTGACAACAGTTGAAGGCAACACATTTAGAAGCCTCATTTAGATGTGTAACTAGTTCTACAATGTCTCCTAAGTAAAGCGAAGAAAGTTCTCTCTAAAGAGAAGTAAAGAAGCCCTAATTTTCTAGGGTTTCTCCTAAGAAGAAGAGAGTCTAACTTAGACAACTAACAGAAGAAGGATGAAGTGCTAAAGAGAAAAGAGTCAGAAGAAAGAGGTCCATGTGCTAGAAGTTATAGTGCAGAAAGAGGAAGGATTTGACTTATGCTTGGAGGATATCCTAGTCAAGGGTCTAGGGTTTGGCAGTTGTTCAAATAAGAAGCTTCAATAAGAGAAAACTTACCAAGGTTTTTCCTGTCAAGAGTGGAGAGGTTTTGTCACTAACATAGAGCCAAACTTTGTGTTCTTGTTATTTTGTTTTGGTAGCTGTTTGATGAAACATAGACACTAATAAGAAGAAGAAGATAAATTGTCAAAGTGCATCACAAATTGTTATCAAGTGTGAAGAATATTAATAAACACCATTTCCCTCCATTCTTCAATATGGTATTAGAGCTAAGGTGACACATCAAGGAGAAAGGAAACTCAATAACATCTACAAGGTTGAAGCATCCAATCCACTCAAGGACAAGAAGGAGCTACAAGAAGACTACAAATAAAGAGGAGAATCCTTTTGTACAGAAGCAACTACAAGAAGAACAAATCAAGGAGGACCTACACTACAAAACAAGCCATCAAGTCTTCAAGTCTTCAAGAAAGAAGCGAATCCATTTCATCTCAAATATCTATCAAGTAAGTACATGTCCCCTTCTAAATATAAATCAATGTCTTTTTGTTAGGAAAGCAATAAATTGGTAGGAACCAATAACATTTTTGCATGGAAGAAGAGGGCTGATCTACTTCTCAATGAGAATGAATCCCCTAGAACAAATCAAAGGGAATATCACTATTCCTGATAAGGAACAAAATCAAGCCTTAGCCAAGTACAATAAGAATTATACAAGAGCTCACAAGATTCTGATAGAATCAATCAAAGACTCTCTCATTCCCTATGTCTCCAAATTTGAGACATCGAAAGAAATCTATGATAAGCTATTATATATATTCTCGGTATCCACATATGGAGAATTAATATCTACGAGGAATGAATTGTATAAGATGAAGATAAAAAAGGAAGGAATAACTCCCTACTTCATGAAAATATCTAAAATGAGGGATGAACTTCAAGAGCTTGGGGAAGTCATGTCTGACAGAGAGATGACAACTGTAGTACTCAATGCTCTACCTGAGGAGTGGGGAAACTTCATATCAAGCATATATGCCAAGAAGGAAGCAACCACTCTCAGTGAAATGTGGTCTCTATGCAGGAAAAAGGAAACCAGACTCAAGGAAAAAGAAGATGTGGGATCAAAGGAGCAAGAATTTGCTACCATGGCCAAAAGAAAGGGTAAATTTGGCAATTTTGGTCTACAAATAAAAACAATAAAGACATGTCAAAAATACAATGTTTTAGATGTTAAGAATATGGACACTACAAAAGGAATTGTCCTATGCTTAATAAGGACAACAACAACAAAAGGAAGATGGAAGAAGCTCACATAGAGATGAAAGAAGAAGGAAAGAAGCAAAAGAAGGAAGAACCTCAAGATCTCTATTATGACTAGGTCAAAATATTTACTTCTAGACTTCTTTCAAAGTTTTAAGTAGGATATGAGCATGTAGGAATAGAATAAAATTTCATGGCTAGAAACATCCTCTAGAATCTAAAAGCATGATGTACATAGAGTTCTAGATACTCATGAAGATGTAGCATTCATGATAAGAACAAAAATGCATGAGTAGAAATATCTTCTAGAATATAGGAGCATGGCAGTTATAGCTCAAGATATTCATGTAGAAGAAGCATACCTAATATAGAACCTCATCCATGATGAAAGAAAAAACTGATCATTAAAAATCTTAGAAGACCTCCATCATTAAAAATAAAAGAAACATTTGCAAGGAAAGGATCTTTAAGATCTTATGATGGAATCTTCAAAAGAAGGTTCATGGACCAAAGTAGATGTCTCGTTGGGAATCCTATTCATGGGATTCAAGAAAAGGATGATATTAAGACAAGCTAAGATGAAGCAAGAAGGGCCACACCAAGGACAACCAAATGAAGCAATGATGATCAAGGAGAATCAAGATGAGGTATGTATGCATCAAATCTAAGTCATGTTATCATTTGTATATTATTGAGTCATGGGAATAGTTCTATAAGATGATTAAGTATGAAAGAATACCTTTCACCATAGACATGCTTGAAGGCATGTACTACATTGAAGGTCAACAAAATAATATTCTCACATAAGGAGAACAAGATTGCTTACTAAGAATCAAGAAGAAATGCTAACAAGTCCTAAAAGCAAGCAATGAAGGAATTCTCTCACAAGAAGCATTATATGGTTGACCTATCTATCTTAAAAGAAGCAAATAAAGAAAGAGATCAAGCATGTGGAAGAACACCATGATCACCGAGAATCACTATGAAAATATCTCCCAAAAGAAGGGAATACAACTCTGATAAAGGAAGAAAGGACCCTTGACACCTATGAAGGCCTTGGAGATATAAAAGGTGCAGATAACTTATTCTACTCTACAAAGATGTCGTGATGAAGAAACCATCCAACAAAAGAAAAAGCAATGTTGAAGCAATATCAGGAAGAAGTCATAATGGGCTACTAGGTTAAAGCATGTAAACAAGAAAGTACAACAAAGAATGCATGAGAAGAAAATTCTGAAGAATGGAAAAGATGACAAGAAAACCTGATGTATGACATGAAAACCAATTTCCACGAAGGAAGCGATGACATGACAAACTAGGAAGGAAAGTGATTGGTGGATGGTTCCCCACCTAGAAGAAGTTCGAACAAAGACTTCAAGACATCAAAGAATGGAAGGAGATCAAGAAGTTGAAGGACCCCCGAAGAAGAAGTTATTGATGAATGAAAAGATTCCATAGTTAAGAGGGAGCTCTGACAGGTCCTTGATCAAGAGGGAGTTTTGGATCACCCCTGACTACAAAGGAGTGACAATTTTGTTTTCCATTTCATGGGTCATGCACTAGACCAGGACTAACAACCATAAGTCTAGATGAAGGCCATGAATGGAAATGTAGACACAAGATAGACACAAAATTCTTGTCTTTACTTGGGAAGAAAGAATGGGAGGATTAGGTAATCATCTTGCGTCTGATACTCTTTGAGGATGTGTAGGGAATCCAAGACAAGAATAGGCAAGAGGACAGATATTCTTTGAGGGCTGGGAACCCAAGATAATAATATTTCTAGAAGGTCATACTCAATGAACACCCAGGTGGGTATGTACCTTGAGAGACAATGATGAAGGTGTATATAAATCATTGGTCTCACTAGCATTGTATCTCATGATCTCATGATGAGATGGAGCTGTTAGTCAAGGCCTCGTAGTATGACAATGCTAATGGATATGATGTTATAACAAATGGTTTGCAAATTCGGTTTCTCTTATGTGAATTCTTCAAGATTTAAAATTTCCAAAAACCTTGTAATGGTTTATGAATACCTACCTCCCTAGTTAAGAGGGAGTGTTGAAGAAAATGTAGCTAGGATAGGTCTTCATAAATGTAATTTTTATATTTGTATTTATTCCAGAAAAGATAAATTATTTTTATATTATTTTTCAATGAGTTTCTTGCTCATTGAAAATAGGTCAAGCACATTTGAAAGTGCTTCTAGAGAGTCAAAGTCAAAATTTAATTATGATGGGACCATTTTAGGGCACGTTACATCATGTATGCCAATTTACAAAGGTCACGGAAACACCTCCAAGTCAAGTCAAATCCTCTCCTAGCTTCAACAAAGTCTCCAAGTAGCCAAATAATGAATAAAAGATGAATTATGATGAAACAATCAAGTTGAGCTGAAAAGGAGGGACATACCTCTATTTATAGAGGTTGTCCACTCCTCATTTGAACATCAATCATATCTATCTTTCAGTGCATAAAAGGAGCTAGAAACTAACCGAGAAAATAAGAAGCTGAAGTCAATAAAAAGGAGCCTTCTATGGTAGTAAAGAAGGAAGGAAAAGACAACATAGATAAGGGGATTGTTTTAGGGTTTCTTTCCATGCATATGAAGATTTCAACAGTGTACTTTTTTCGGGTTTGATAGTAGTTGAAGGCAACACATTTAGAAGCCTCATTCAGATGTGTAACTAGATCTACAAGGTCTCCTAAGGAGAGAGAAGAAGGTTCTCTCTAAAGTGAAGTAAAGAAGCCTTAATTTTCTAGGGTTTATCCTTAGAAGAAGAGAGTATAACTTAGACAAGCAACAAAAGAAGGACGAAGTGCTAAAGAGAAAAGTGCCAGAAGAAAGAGGTTACTATGCTGGAAGTTATAGTGTAGAAAGAGGAAGGATTTGAATTATCCTTGGAGGATATCCTAGTCAAGGGTCTAGGGTTTGGCAGTTGTTCAAATAAGAAGCTTCAATAAGAGAAAACTTACCAAGGGTTTTCCTCTCAAGAGTGGAGAGGTTTTGTCCCTGACAGAGAGCCAAACTTTGTGTTCTTGTTATTTTGTTTGGGTAGCTATTTGATGAAACACACACACTAATAAGAAGAAGAAGATAAATTGTCAAAGTGCATCACAAATTGTTATTAAGTGTGAAGAATATTAATTAACACCATTGTCCTCCATTCTTCAACATGAGGTTCTCTAGAAGGAGCTGAAGAGAGTAGTTCAAGATCAAGAAGAAAGGAAGAGGGAAAGCATAAAGGTTAGTGACAAGGTTCTTGGGAGGATACTAGAGTCAAGGGTCTATGTCATGGTCTTGATACTTATCAATTGAAGATCTAGAAGAGGAATTTTTGATCGGGTTTTAATCTCAAGAGGTGAGAGGTTTTGGCCCTGGTTGAGAAGCCTAGATACTGTGTTACTTGTCCTTTATTGTGCATATTGGTAATTATCTTGATGAGAATAACACATTAATAAGATGACAAAGAGAAGACTATAAGTTAAGAAGTAAAAGTATATCACAAGTAATTATGAAGCAGAGAAATATTGTAACTTTGAATACCCTAGATTTCTCAACAGATAGAGACCACCAACCCTAAATCCAAGAGTAAATGCATCTTTAGGGTTTCTATTCCAAATACGTAACTTTCCATCAATGAATGGTACCTTGAAGCCTTTATCATCCATTGCAGAAATAGAAACCAAATTCTTCTTTAAAGCATATTGTTGATGGTGTTGGTCCCTCCAACATGTCAGGGGACCTCCCCGGTAAGAAGTCCCAATTAGACCTCAGACCATTTGGTGTAGGAGTCCCACCAGTGTGTCGTACAGTAATGCCTTGACCATAGTTTCCGATAGAGGCAAGTAAGATGTCCCTGTTGGTAGCAAGTGTGTGATATATGCAGTAAGTCAAGGAATGTGCATGAGAGGTTCTAACACATGGAGGGTGAGGTGAGTGCGCCCCTTGGAAACCTGTGATAGAACAGAGTTAAGAAGGGAACACACGAGCATAGATGCACAACAACATGGAAGGCAAGTATGCTAGAAATAAAAAGTGATGGTTAAACCAACAACACATTTAAGAAAGATTCATACATACATATACATAAATAGCTACACATGCATGCGTAAGCAAACATATACATATATCATTTAGAGTACTCAAGATAGCTGAAATACAATACAACATATGCATGAAATGTGTTGGCTTTGTTATATTAAGAAGTGTAAGTTCCATTCATACAATACATCCATTTCTGGCCACTAGTTACGACAACGGAACGTTACAGCCACAACCACCTGCTCCTCCAAAGAGAAATACTGGCTCTGCGCAGTAGAGAAGCCAAGGCTTGTTACGATATTGTCCAAGATTTCTCTAAGATAATCCTATTGGAAGCTTGGCTGACCAAAAGCCTATACAATGAGTTATGAGGTACTATTTATAGAAAAGGGTGGGGTGATCCTTGAAATTCCCCTTTGAGACCATTCATCTGTCCTCAAGAATCTTCAACTAGTCTATCACTGTTACATTGAACTATTGACACTTGAACTTCCACTTGGCAAGAAGTTACATTACAATGCACATGTGCCCATGTGAGACAAAATGGCTTGAGCAAGCCATGCAAGACATCACTGACACTCAAACCGTTGTGGTGAGACAAAATCTTTGACATCCTTGTCATGGTAGAAGGTGGTGAGCTAATGCCAGGCTTGGTCATCCGTGATGGTGTCCGTGCACTCAATGGTGACATCTTGCTAAAGCGAACTCTTGCCTTCATTGCGTCTGGGTGCACTGATATGGTTCCTCCATCGAACTCATCTAATAACATGCACATGGTCATCTTGGGTGTGACCGGACTAGCAACATGTTGATGCATAGTGTCTACGCTGATCTCCAAGCATGTGTTGGTGGCTGTGCGCATCAACTTGTCAAAATACACTTACAGCTCCAGTCAAACTTGCTTCTTGTCTTCACTTCGGTGAGTGTGCCAAATTAGTGGGATTGCATGGATGCACACAATGACACACATGCTGCTAAATTTCCTTGCATGCAATCAACAACAATGCTCACCTTGTTTGCTTCGTGCTAGCTACTGGGATGGATCTATAACTTGTACGGGCGTAGTTTCATCTATCTGTGCATGTTGTGCCCCCTGTTGTACCTGTTCCTACTGCAACTCATTCTCTCGCCTATGCAAATCTTATTCTTCCTTGAGTTGCTGCTTCAGCACATGCAACTCCTTCTATGTTCCATTCTCTGCCTTCACGTAATCTTCATGTCATGCTGTCACATCATCGCCTGAGTCTCCAAAGTTGCTTTCATCACAAGTGGATCTGCTTGAGCTTGCAACTTTGTTCAGCCTCTGTGTTGTCACCAACCTTCCTCTTGCATTCATTGCGTGCAGGTGTGCTACCTTCAAATGATACTGATGGTGCGGCTTGGTGTAATGTTGCTGCCATATTATCTTGATTTCCTTGTCTATGAACAACTTGCTGTCTTCATAGGTAGGCAAGCTCATAAACACTTTCTTGGTTGCAAACCCCGTTGGGCTCTCAACGGTGTCCTTTGACTCTGCTCGCCTGAAGGCCATTGTACTTGTGCTACTGAGAGACAGATGAACACCTGTGAATCATGGAGACATAGAAACACTCATGGCAAGCAATCTTTCAGCCGAAAACCAAAACAAACTTGCACACTGACTTGCAACATACCTGTGTGATTGATCGTGAAGGTTGCGCAATTTCTACCGGGAGGTCGGGAGACTGACTGCGAAAACTGTACAAGGCACAATTTGGGCTATTAGGAGGCTGAATGACTACTGGAATTGTGGAATGCACAATCCAACCTAGCTTGCTGAGGACTGAAACTGTGCAATGCACAATTTTAGTCAGCAGTGACATGCAACCAACAAACTGCATTGCATAGTTTCTGGGGCCAGCATGACACTGCCTCCAAGAATTGCACAATGCAAGCCTGGAGGTCAGTGTTGGGCCAAACTTGCACAATTTTTGGAGGGAAGGTAGAGCCTTCACTTCCAGAAGTACGCAGTGCTATCCGGGAAGGGCATGGTTTGGGCTAAGGTAGCCTAGACCAACCGATGGGCAACTGAAAACATGAGAAGTCTAGATGCATGGTGAGATGAGTTAAATCAAGAGTGAATGATTATTCATGCAAACAATAGGTGTAGGATTCAGAAAACAATAAAGCATGCATGTGTGTGAAGCGAGTTGTCGCAACAACGATCGTATGTGCAAAACAATGTCATGCATGCGACAACAGTGAGATGAGAACGAAAACTGAAATGATGCTTCCACAAGCTAACATACATCAAAAAGACAACAAGCGCTCATTGAAATCAAGTAGACAACACTCACACGAAGTGAAACACAAAAAGTGACATAAATTCAAAGCATGACATGAAAAGCGAGCTTCCCCCAAAACAACAGAGCTGAATGTGCTGACAACTCCTAGATGCAATGTGGGATGTAAAAGCTACAAGGTTGATGTGAGGAATGAGCTCTGCAACATCCGATTGGTGAGTTTTGATAAAATTGAGGTTGTGACGCGCATGCCACAAATCTAAGAAAAGTAACACTTGGTGGGAGGTTTCTGAAATGATCCTTACATGTAACTAATCCAAAATGAATCTTGTATCAAACCTCTAAGTCTAAGTCTTCATATATATATCGCAGAGGAAAACACTAAGGAATGGCAGAAAACAAAGTAAAGCGAAGGTTGAGGTAATTTTGCATCGGAGTTGTTGAATCAGCGAGATCAACGACCCAGATTAAATCGGCGATATCGCATTGGCGGAGGCCAGTAGAGTGTATCGGAGGCAACACTAAGGGAAATGTGACTGCAATCCAACGAAACAATGTGAACTGTTGATCGAGCGTGCAGATCAATGGTCTAGATCAACTACCAATATCTCATCACATGGAACCAAAGGGAAGTTAAAACGTGTGTATGTTGAATACCCACAGACCACAGGATTGAGAGATCTCATCATCCAACGGATATCGGGTGAAAAAGTAATCAGACTTTAATTAAGAAATCGGACCCGAACTTTAATAGATTGGGAGTTTATAATTCCCATCGGGTCCGTAAAGCTGGTTAAGTGTCGGGCAAGTTGTTCACCCGAAACCATTGTGGATCGTCAGATCCACTAAGTGTAGATCAACGAAGAAGGATTGTTGAGCAAATTTTTTTTGATTGGGAAGATATCAGCCTTCGATCTAATGGCAGAAGACCAACGGTGGAGATTTATTCTCATCGCAAACGTTAAATGGGGTTGTAACAGGACCCGAATGGATTATAAACATCGTTTCATAGGATATTTGAGTTTCGATAAAATGTTTTTGTCGGGTTTTTCAATGTATTCTATGTATTTCTTTGTATTTTTGATGAAATGAAATAAGGCCCAAATATGTATTATATCAGGGGATTTGTGCGGAGGAAGACTGAACGGTCAGTTTCACCACACCCGCCAATCCTTCCGTTTCTAAAAGAAATTGTTCTTGTGCCTTAAGCATTTTTAACAAAACGTGTCCACACCGAAAATGGAGGTGAATAGATAGGGCTGAGAGGCTTAAAAACCACTCTATGGCAGACAAAATAGGTAGAAGAGAGCGGAAGAGAAAGAAGGAGACAGAGAGCAAGAAGGAGCAGCTGTGTACTCTTGTAGACTTAAGGATTTCAAGGGAATCCCTTGTGTTTTGTCACTGTTGTGTTGAGACCTATTCAAGCTCACACTTGTAATCATCTTCTCTTGAAGACATAATATAGAGGTCAGCACTGAAAGCTTGGACCAAGAGACATAGCCAAGAAGTCTGGTGAACTCCTTGATTATTTACTGTGTTGATGTGTTGAATTGTTATGTTTTCCAATTGTTAAATGTCTGTATTATTCACATTGTTTTCGATCTGTTACACTAAATAATATATGCATTCCTGGACATGAGTATGTAATACCTTAATATTGATTTAAGATCTCACTTACAGATCAAGTGGTATCATAGCATTTGGTTTTGTTAAGGTTAGACAAGCTTGTGCTGGATTTTGAATGCTAACTAGATTAAAGCTTAGACTAGGAGAAGGAGAACTTGTTGAGGCTAATCCAGAGATTGGAAGAGTCTATTCTCAGAGGAGAATGGCAGAAGAAGCTCCATTGGGATCATAATCTCAATTTATAGAGAGTTTTAGGACACTCCAAACCATGATGGAAGAAATGTATCTGGAATTTAAGAAGGGTCAAGGTGGAAGCACTTCAACACCTAAACTAGACAAAGGAGCAGAGGAACCTTTCTAGTTGCCCCTCCAGAAAGCAAAGGAAAAGGAGGAATGACTCATCCACCATCTCCTCCATCATCATCCTCATCATCATCATCTTCTAGCTCTTCTAAGAAGAAGAAGAAAACCTCAATCAAATTAGATGTGAAGTTTGATTTGCCAATTTATGATGGAGAACTCAAAGCAGAAAAGCTAGATAATTGGATAAGACAAATTGATGTCTATTGTAGGGTACAGAACGTTGATTCAGAAAGGAAGAAGATTCAGCTGGCTAGCCTTCGACTTGGAGGAATTGCACTAGTATGGTGGGAAGGCAAGACACAAGCTAATATGCAAAAACATGGTAAAATAATTTCTACCTAGAATGAATTTGTTTCTGCTATTAAAAAAAAAATTCTATCCTTTAACTTACATGCAACAGGTAATGATGAGTTGGCAAACTCTTCGTCAGTTGAAGGGTCAGAGTGTACAAAGTTATACTCAGGAATTCAGAAAGAGAGCTTTAACTCTAGGTATATCATTAGATTCACCGGAGACTTTATTGAAGTATATAGGTGGTCTTCATAGCTATTTAAAGCATACTATTCTCATGTTTAATCCCACTAGCTTAGATGATGTATCAATTCAAACCACACATCTAGAAGCTAGAGGTAAGAATGTAAACCCAGAGGTTGGGGGATCATCTAAATATTCTGTAAGCAAGAGCAAGGAAAAGAAGAAACTGAAATAGAAGGAGAGGAAAGAAAACACAGTAAAGAAGGATAAACCTTCATGCACTCATTGCAAAAAAGGACACGATGAGGCACACTGCTGGCTTTTGCATCCAGAATGGAAACCTAAGAAGTTTGGTGGTAAGGAGAGAAAGAATGCTGCTGCTATTCAACAGGACTCAGGATCAGATTCAAGCGATGAAACAACTGTTACAGCCACATGCATTAAAGGTAAAGATTCTAAAGCATCCTCAAGTAATTCTGCACAATCTGTTGATAATGAAAGTAATGAGAGGGAAAGAAATGAGCTTTTTCTAATTAGAGTAATTTCCAAGCACAAAAAGATTGATACTTTATTTGGTAGTAGATCACAAGTAAATTTGATTTCTGAAACAATTGTAAAGAAGTTGGGATTACAAACAAAACCTCATGATAAGCCATATCCATTAGGTTGGTTGTGTGATAAAACAAATCTACAAGTAACGAGACAATGTAAACTTAGGTTTTCTATTGGATCAACATTTGTAGATGAGGTTGAGTTAGATATAGTTCCATTGGATATATGTGGTATTGTTTTTGGAAGCCCATATTTGTATGATAGAAAAGCTATTTTCTATAGAGCTGAGAATAAGTATCAATTCACTAAATATGGAATTGAATATACTGTAAGAGCTCATAAACTCAAATATAACTATTCTCTCGTAAAATCAAGACAGATGAAAAGAATTGTGAATTCAAGTAAGCAATTTTTACTAATGTTTGTAAAGGCAAAGGATCCTGAAAAATCCAATGCATTTGAAGGCTATGATTCTAAACAGAAAGCTGATTTAGTTAAAGTTGTTTTAGAGTATGATGTTCTATTTCAAGAACCAAAAGGTCTACCACCCAAGCAGAATTAGTACATGATATTTATTTACAGCAAGATGCTCCATTACCTAACATTGGAATGTACCTGGATTGTCGGCTTTAGAGAATGCAGAGATAAAGAAGCAGGTATAGGAGTTGCTCGATAAAGGGTTTATACGACCAAGCACATCACCATGTGGATCTCCAATTGTGCTGGTGAGAAAGAAATATGGTTCATGGAGAATGTGCATTGATTATAGAGAACTAAATAAAATAACGATCAAGAATCGTTATCCTCTTCCTCGTATTGATGATTTATTAGCTCAATTGAAAGAAGCAGTTTACTTTTCTAAGTTAGACTTGCGAAGTGGTTATCATCAGGATAGAGTTGCAGAACATGATGCATGGAAGACTTCTTTCAAGACAAATCAAGGACTGTACGAATGGTTGGTTATGCCTTTTGGCTTAACTAATGCTCCTGCTACATTTATGAGAGTCATGAATGATGTACTCAGACGATTTATTGATGACTTTATAATTATTTATTTAGATGAAATTCTTGTTTTTAGTAAGACATGTGAAGACCATGTAAAGCATGTAAAGCAGACTTTAAATGTTTTAACAAGAGAAAATCTCTATGTAAAACTATCAAAATGTGTATTTGGCAGAACATCTTTAAATTATTTGGGTTATATTGTAGGGGGTGGTGAATTGAAGATAGATCCATCTAAGGCTGAAGTCATTATGAACTGTCCTAAACCCAAATCTGCTACAGAGGTTAGGAGTTTCCTAGGGGCATCACAATACTGGAGGAAGTTTATTGCTAACTTTTCTTTGATTGCAACTCCATTACATGCTTTAACAAGATTGAAATAGGTGTTTAAGTGGGGAGGAAAACAACAGAAAGCCTTCGACACCTTAAAAGATAAAATCAGTACAACACCAGTACTAGCACTGCCAGATCTTCAACATCCCTTGGAGATTGAGATAGATGCCAGTAACTATGCCATGGGAGCAGTGTTGATGCAACAAAGAAAACCCATATGCTATCATTATGAGACATTTACTTATGCAGTAGTTAATTATTCCACATATGATAAAGAATTGTATGCATTAGTGCAAAGTGTGAAAAAGTGGAAACATTACCTAATGGGTAAAGAAACAATCATACATATAGATCATAAACCACTTGAATTTTTGTACTCACAAACTAAATTACAGCAATCAAGACATTATAGGTGGATGGGTTTTCTATAACAATTTCATCTTGTCATCATATATAAGAAGGGAATACACAATAAGGTTGCAGACATGTTATCAAGACCAATCGTAAATGCATCTACTATACTTAAGCATAACTCAGTAATGCATGAGAGTTACATTGAACAATATGCTCAAGATGTAGATTTTAAAGATGTATATGCGCAAGCAAGTAGAAGAATTGGATTATTATGTAAAGGACCAACTCTTATATCATTTTGGAAAGTTATGCATTCCACAAACTAAAAGAGTTAACATAATCTGAGAAGCACATACTTCTCTCATATCAGGTCATTTTGGTGTAAGTAAAACAGTTGCACAATTGCAAGGGTTCTTTTATTGGCCAAGAATGCATGAGATAGTTTCTAGATATATCAATGGATGTACAATGTGCGCTACAAGCAAACCATGTAATAGAAAATTAGGCTTGTACACTCCACTTCCAATTCCTTCTCGTCCTTGGGAAAGTGTTTCCATAGATTTTGTTGGGGGATTGCCAAAATCTAGGAAAGGTCATGATTATTTGTATGTTGTTGTGGATAGGTTCAATAAAATGTGTATTTTGATACCATGTAACAAGCAGGTTACAGCTGAACAAAAAGCAAAGTTGTTCTTTCAGAATGTATGGGTTCATTTTGGGTTACCAACTTCTATTGTATCCGATCGAGATTCTCAATTTGTTGGGAAGTTTTGGTCAAATCTATGGGAATTGATGGACACCAGGTTGAAGAAGAGCACAACATTTCATCCACAAACAAATGGTCAGACAAAAGTGGTCAATAGGATAGTGATCCAGTTGCTCAGAGGCTATTGTAGCAAGCATCGCAAACTTTGGGATGAGCATTTGTGTTATGTGCAACATGCTTACAACCGTGCCAAGTACTCTTCTACTTAGAGATCTCCTTTTGAGACTTGTTTTGGTTTTATACCAAAGTCTCTCTTGGATTTTGTCTTTGGTAAACACATAACAGTTGATGAACATAGTGATGTGGACAAAGCAACCAAGTTCATTGAACAAATCCAAGAAATTCACCAGGCAGTATAGGAACATCTGGAAAGAAGTCAAGCCAAGTATAAGGCAAGACATGACAAGCATCGAGTTTAGCATAGTTTTCAAGTTGGTGATCAAGTTTGGCTGTACATTAGCAAAGACAGAATGCAAGGTGAAGGTAAGAAGCTAAAACCAATAAGGTATGGACCTTTCAAGATACTTGATAAAATTGGTGAAAATGCTTTTCGCCTTGATTTGCCAGTTTATATGCAGATCTATTCAGTCGTTAATGCAGAAAACTTGAGATTGTATGAACCTTCATTGATTGAAGATCCTGAAGAGAAAAGTCAGTTTCCTTCTATTAGGGATTTGTTGCCTGAGTATCTCAATGAGTTACAGGAGGACACAGTTTTGGACAGGAAGGTAAGAACTACGTGTCAAGGGGATGTTGAGTACTTGAGAGTAGGACTCAAAGGTTCAAATCCATGCAAGGCACGACGGATAGACACTAGACAAGTGAGGGAACTGTATCCTCACTTAATCAATGCCTAAAAGCCAACTTTTGGTGCTCCAAAAGATTTTCAGTGGCAAGGCGTGATCCAAAATGGATCTTGTATCAAACCTCTAAGTCTAAGTCTTCATATATATATATATATATATATACTATCGGAAAACACATCACAGAGGAAAACACTAAGGAATGGCAGAAAACAGAGTAAAGCGAAGGTTGAAGTAACGTTGCACCAGAGCCGTCGGATTGACGAGATCAACGGCCTAGATTAAATTAGCGACATCGCATCGGTGGAGGCTAATGAAGTGTATCAAAGGCAGCCTTGAGGGAAATGTGACTTCGATCCAGCGAAACAACATAAACCGTTGATTGAGCGCAAGGAAATAGGAGGCTTGGAGGGCAGAGGAGAAGGCATACGAGCAATCTATTCTATCTATGAGCAGTGTGAGGGATTGTACTGACAGCTGGATAGCTATGAGAGCTAAAGATGTGTGTAATCCTGAGATATTTCCACATGTATGATAATACAGATAGCGGGGTTTTTAGCTGAGGTTTTCCCAGAGTATTCTTATGTGTTTCATGTGTATTGATTATTATTCTCTGTTATATGTGTTCCACTTGATCTTTCTCAAATCTATTAAGCTTCTGCAAGTTTGATTGTAGAAGTATATTAAGTATTTTGATTTCATTGTTTTTCATAATCAGGTTAATCTACAGTCAGAATTTCTACATGGTATCAGAGCAAAGGTGATCGAAGTTGTGAACGATATACTGAGAAGGGAAATTCGAAGTTTGAAGTTCTTGGTTGCAGGTACAAAATCAAATTCTTATCATACTTCAAAGTTCAACAATGGCGTTCAATGGCTTGAGACTCAAGTATGCTCTGGATGGTAGCTTGAATTACATAGCATGGAAAGATCACATGGAATCCGTATTAGAAGACAATAGTTTGAAGGATTTCATTGATCAAGAAATCCCTAAGCCAGCTGCAACTAATGCACAAGAATTGGTTGAATGGAAGAAGTGTGTGGTGAAGGCAAGATGAATTCTTCTGGATGGAGTTCGAGACCATATTGTCTTGAGTCTCCATGGGAAGGAGACTCCGTTTTCAATGTGGAAGACATTGAAGGACCTTTATCAGAACAGTAGCGACCAGAGGAAATTGGCACTCAAGGATAAGCTTCAAAAAATCACAATGGAGAAGGGCGACACTATTTCTACATATCTGAACAAGCTCACCACCTACAAAGATGAGCTTAGTAGTGTGGGAATAACTACAACCGATGATGATATGGCGAGTCTTGCTCTCCTCGGTCTTCCAAAGAGTTGGAATAGCTACCAGGACTCTGTGAATGGAAGAGAGAAACTGTCGGATTGGGAACGACTATGGTCAGATCTGATGCGGGAGTAGGTCAGGAGGAGCACAAGAGATGGTTCTTCATCTAAGCATGATGATGAAGAAAATCTGGCCTTAGCAAGTAAGGCAAGGAAAGGGAAAGGGAAGACTTCCCATTCAAAATCGAGTTCTTCTGATGGAGGGAAGAAGATTGACAAATCTAAAGTGAGATGCTTTAATTGTCATGAGATGGGCCAATATGCAACTAATTTCCCATTGAAGAAATCCAAGAAGAGATCCTTGAAAGGATTAGAAGGTGAGGAATTAGCCTCTCAGTTCGAATTGGATTTTATCCTCATCACATGCATGGTTTCATCGATGGTGGGTTGTATTTGATATCTTGATAGTGGAGCCTCATTCCACATGACTGGCGATAAAATTTTATTCAGTACCTTGGAGGAGAAAGACCTCAAGATGCGCATAAAGATGGGTGATGATGGAAAGTACTGTGTTTCAGGAGAAGGCATAGTTGCTTTTCAGAGGGGGCATGGAGCTCCTCTCACCTTGACTGATGTAAAGTATGCGCCTGGACTGAAGAAGAATGTGGTATCAGTTGTGATGTTGGGGGACAAAGGCTACAATGTTGTCTTCAGTAAAGGAAATGCATTCCTAAGACACATCGGCACGGGTCATGCCCAGAGGATTGGGATTTGAGTGAAGAATCTCTATAAACTAGAGGTAGAAGACTATGCTGCATTGAGTTCGAAAGAAGAATTGGTGCAAAGGCAAGACATTGACAAGTTATGGCATAGGCGGTTGGGCCACTTGCATCATGGGGTCTTGAAGATAATGCAGCTGATCTCTACTGGACTTCCCAAAGGTAAACTTGAGCAAGTGGATAGATGCAAAGGTTATACCTTGGGAAATTACACCAAGTCTTCCTTTCATGATCGAGACAGTCGAAATGAAGCAATCTTAGAGCAAGTTCATACTAATTTGTGTGGACCATTATCGACAACATCCACCACGAAGAAAAGGTATTATGTGATTTTCATTGATGATTTTTCTCATAAATGATGGATTTATTTCATGCAGAAGAAGGACCAAACCTTCTCAAAGTTTTGTGAGTTCAAATCTTTGGTTGAGAAAGAGTCAGGGAAGAAGATCAAGGCCTTGAGAAGCGACAATGGTGGAGAGTATATCTCTCAAGATTTTAAGGACTTTTGTGTAGCGGAAAGAATTAAATGACAGTTGATGGCACCTCATAACCCACAACAGAATGGGGTGGTCGAGAGGAAGAACATAATGATTTTGGGGGTATCTCAGGCGATGCTGCATGACCAAGGCCTACCACTTCAATTGTGGGCTGAGGCATGCAACACAACAGTCTATTTTCAGAATAAAATCCCGCATCGCATACTTGGGATGAAAAAACTAGAGGAAGCTTTCTCTGGGAAGAGACCAGATGTGGGTCACTTCAGGATCTTTGGCTCATCAGTATACTGCCATGTGACCAAGGACGCTTGGAAGAAGCTTGAGCTGACAATAGAGTTGGGGATACTTGTGGGGTACACTGATACACCCCACAACTATCATGTGTAGTTGCCTACTAGTCAGAGGACAGTGGTTCACAGAGATCTCAAGTTTGATGAGTAGAAGGCCATGTAAGTTTCGCTTGAGAGGGAGCTCTAACTATAGGCCATGGAGGAATTGTTGGTTCCTAAGGAGGAGGAGCCTCACACTGATGTGGAGTAGCTACATGCAGAGGTCCCAGGAGTGGAGACATCCACTCAAGCAGAGTCTTCCAGAGAGGGATGGAAGCGCACAAGAGGAGCTGACAGATTGTTGTCGGATGTGAGAGAGAATGTGGGAGAACCATATTCTCAGTGCAGACAGAGGAGGTCACCTGAGAGGTACATTGGATACATGGCCCTTGTTGGGGAATGTGTTGAGACCGAGTCATCTTCCTTAGAGGAAGCAGTGCAGTAACTGATTTGGGTTGATGCTATGGTGGAGGAGTATGACTCCATAGTTCGGAATAGTGTTTGGGATGTGGTTCCAAGACCGGAGAACAAGTCAATTGTGAGTTCCCATTGGCTTCACAGGGTAAAGCAAGTTGTTAATGGTAGTGTGGAGAAATATAAGGCAATATTTGTTGCCCATGGTTTCTTACAGGTTGAGGGGATCGACTATGATGAGACTTTTGCTCCTGTAGAAAGGTACTCATCTATCAAATCGATGTTGGCACTATCAGCATAGATGGGTTGGAAGATGCATCAGATGGATGTGAAGACTGCATTCCTCAATGGCAAGATTGAGGAAGAGGTGTACATAAAACAACCAGAAGGTTTTGAGACCTTTGATCATGAGTTACATGTGTGCCGACTCAAGAGAACTTTGTACGGGCTGAAGCAAGCACCTCGTGCTTAGTACACCAAGATTGACAACTACTTCATCGGGTTGGGCTTCACAAAGAGTGAAGCAGATGCGAACCTGTACCACATCATGGTGGAAGGTAAGCATTTTCTCATTGTACTTTATGTTGATGATCTCATATTGATAGGTGATGATCAGTTGATCATGTCTTGCAAGGAGGACCTTGCAAGATAATTCAAGATGAAAGACATGGGTCTCATGCACTACTTCCTTGGCATGGAAGTGTGGCAGAAGGATGAGTAGTTGTTTGTGTCTCAGGGCAAGTATGCCAATGAGATACTTAGGAGATTCCATATGGAGAAGTGCAAGTGCATGCAGACTCCTCTAGCAGGTAACTAGAGGAAGGAGGATGCTACCTCAGGAGTAGTAGAAGCTACTGTGTATTGGAAGCTTGTGGGTTCACTGATGTATTTAGTGAAGACACGACCAGATTTCTGCTATGCAGTGAACCAACTGAGTCAAGCTATGGTTTAGCCTACCAAGATGTTTTGGAAGGCAGCTAAGCATGTTTTGAGATACCTCAGAGGCACATCTCAATATGGATTATGGTACAAACAGACAGAGGGAGTGAAGCTACAAGGCTTCACTGATGCAGATTAGGCAGGGAGTCCATTAGATCGGAAGAGCACATCAAGAGGTATTTTCAACCTTGGGTCAGCTGTAGTTTCTTGGTACAGCAGGAAACAGAGGTCAGTTGCACTCAGCTCGGCAGAGGCTGAATACATGGCTGCAAGTCTGGTAGCATGTGAGGCCATCTGGATGCGAAAAATTCTAGTTGGTTTGTTTGATCAAAGGATGAATCCAACTGTGATATATGGCGATAATCATAGTTGTATCAAACTCTCTAAGAATCCAGTATTTCATGATAGGTCCAAGAACAACAACATTCAGTATCATCATCTTAGAGACTGTGTGGCGAGGAGGATCATGTTGTTATAGTATATTTTGACCAAGGAGCAAGATGCTGACATTTTGACTAAGGAATTGTCAAAGTGTAAATTCGAGTTCCATAGAGACAGGATCGGGGTGACAGATAATCCCTTTCTTGTTGAGAGGGAGTGTTGAAATGTGGCAACAAGAATATTCCAATTTTAATTTGTCCTTGAATTAAAATTGAGAATTAAAATTCGAATTTAGTCTCACTAGCTGCTTGAAAAATAATTAATTAACTCATCTTGAGTTAATTAGTTGGAGAAATTCAAGCTAGAAGTCTTTGTGAAGTCATGCAATAGTTATCCCTTAAATTAAGGATATTATCCATTAATTAAGGAGATAAGGACGAGTTGTATTTGAGTTGTAATTAGTTAGCTTAGTTAACTGAGTTAAGTCCAGTTAAATTACTTCCAAATAGTTTGAGGAACTAATTGTGAGTTTAGCTATTTAATGCATGGATGCATCAAACTAGTGTACTCCAGATAACTGAATATTCTCTCATTGATAACTCATGCATGTCAGTTCAGACAAAGACCCAGTTGAGATTAAAGGTAGGGACAATGTACTATCAGTTGCAAGAATTTTCTTATAAGAAAATCTCTTGCATGCAGAAGGAATTCATTCCTTGAGATTTGGACAGTTTTACAGTGTGTTGGAGCAGTGTCACACAAGGTTACAACTGGATCACCCAGGGAAAACAACGCAAGGAAATAGGAGGCTTGGAGGGTAGAGGAGAAGGCATATGAGCAGTCTATTTTGTCTATGATCAGTGTGAGGGATTGTACTGAGAGATGGATAGTTGTGAGAGCTAAAGCTATGTGTAATCCTGAGATATTTCCACTTGTATGATAATACAGATAACAAGGTTTTTAGCTGAGGCTTTCCCTAGAGTATTCTTCTATGTTTCATGTGTATTGATTCTTCTTCTTTATTATATGTATTCCGCTTGATCTTGTTCAAATCTATTAAGCTTCTGCAAGTTTGATTGTAGAAGTAGATTAAGTATTTTGCTTTAGTTATATTGCATAATTAGGGTAATCTACAGTCATAATTTCTACATTCATAACCGTGCATAACACTTATTCATTTAAGAGGCGGAAGAGGTATCCCAACTTATTGAGAGAAGAAGAGGTTGTTCCTTCAGAGAAGTAGTTTATGTATACCTCTGACGTGCTTGTTAAGGTTTTCCCCCTCACCTTATTCTGCTTTACTGAGCTGTCAAGGATTAACCTAAAAACAACCAATTAGAGTAGGTGATACTAGTTAGTGTGCAAGCGTTGTGTTTTCACCAAGGTTCACTTCGAACAATACATATTTTCCATTGATGTATCATGGACTAAAGACAACAATTTCTTACATAAGAGAGTGGACAACAGATACCCAAATGTTGATAGTTGTACAAGTCCTCTTGTAGTTTACCTAGCTTGTTTCAAGAGTCGCACACGGTTCATGCGAAGCTAACCTACGGACAATAACAAGCAAACAAACCAAAAAGAAAAGCAAGAAGCATAAACAGATGTGAAATAAAAGTGAGTAAGCAAACAAATATACAAAGAAATAAGCAAACATGCATGCAAGCAAACAACTCAAAAGAAATCACTACTCCTACTTCTAAGCTAACTATGCATGGACCTGATCACGTGAAGTGATATTTCCAATGCAGCCATCAACGCATTGGTCGACCCATGTTGGTGAAGGCATGGTTTGTGAACAAGACATCTATGTGAACTAGAAAACAAGAAATATATAGCAGTAAATACAAACACACTTTGATTTGACAAGTGTTAACAGAACAAAAATGAGTGAAAGCGCATGACATGCACTCTATGGAATTGCCATGGTGTTGTGCTACACTGCGTGTAGATGTCAAGTGCATGCATTCTCTTGACTGTGACATGTAAGAAAATGTGACAAAGGTATACCACTTACGTTGCGCAAGTGTGCTTGCTATGTAAGATTCCTCCAATGCATGAGCAATGGGATTGTGTAGTTTGAGTGGAGGAAGTAAAATCTAAGTGTTTGGTTGATCTTCAATGCAAGGTAGAGAGTGATGAGGAGCCTTATGTGTTTCAATAATTTCCTGATCAGAAGTGAAACCAACCTCAGGACAACGAGGGACTGACATAACCATCAGCTTGGGCTGAAGTGCCTCAACAGTTAGGGGGGTTTCAACTTCGTCGACAGATAGATCGTCGTAGGTTAGTGTCTTGGACAGATTAGCAATGGTTGAATCAACATCATGATCAGATGAAGAAGTAGAGAGATCACAACAACAAAGATTAGAAAATTCGGGATGTTTGTCGACATCCTCATGATTTGATGAATTTTGCAGAGGGGTAGATGAGAAGCAAGGATGTTCACCCTCTGTGTTTTTAGAAATGACAGATGACAAATTGGATGGATTTTCGAAGGAAGATGTGTCCTCTCCACAATGTAATGACAAACTGAGATTTGATGTGTCCTATGAACGATCAAAAGTATAAACATCTGGAAATAAGTTTTCATAGGGGAAATCAGCAGTGGAAGAATCACAAGGGATGTCAGGATAAAGCGAATGAGGCACTTCTGGAAGGGAGTCATCCTTCATCGCAAGTTATTATTTAGATATATACACACACTCATCATGAATGATGGGGTATGTTGGTTGCATAATACCAACTCCATCAACAAATTGATCCTCATTCACAGTAGGTGAGGAGTCTAGAATGGAAGAACACAAGACAGTACAATCCCGAGGATCAAGAAAACATGGGGGCAAAGGTTGAGGGATGAATCCACGTGACAACCAATAGGCTTGCAAGCCAAATCTGTGTAGATATCAAGAGCAGGTGGGGTGGGAGGATGTGATAGTTCAACAAACATGTGTGCATGATATCGCACATCACTCCGCAGTGGTGGATCTGTCTGATGAGGTGAGGGAAGATAGTCACTTGGGATAACAACTGTGCCTGCTTGTGATTTCACAGCTCCATCACTGAAGTGTGTTGAGCAGGGTTTGAATGATTTCAAGAATTTCAGATTTTTAGATATGTGAAGAAGATACTCAAATATTCCATAAAGAAATTCCCAATCAATTTCATCTTCGGGAAATTGGTATACAAGATTACAAAAGAGTGTGTAAAATTGTTCAACAGATTCATTGGGTGCTTTTCGTAATTTCAGAATTTCTTGATCGAGTGCTTTATGGTTAAAGTGATTGAAAGCATGGTCTATCTCTGTGACCAGATGAGAAAGAGAATGAATAGATTTTTCAGGCAGTGTGGCACACCACTGCATTGGGTGCCCTCGAAGCGCGTAGATGAACAACACGCAGGTCATGTATTTTTCAAATATTCCATGTCTTTCGCATGAGTCTACAATGCCGAACGCGTGCCTAACCAAGGCTACGTGGCCTCACCATCGTATGTTTTATGTGACAAGTTATACGAGATATTTTCCGTGATAATGAAGTCATTTCCATAAGATATACACTCCGGAAGAGCAACTCTGTAGTTAGTCATGATAAATATGCAGAGATTCAAAACAGATGTGAGGACTTAGCTTGTCATCTGGCCCTCCTTCTTGCGCAAAAATGTTGACGTTGATGGACCTACAAACATGTCAGGGGATCTCCTTGGTATGAATTCCCAATTAGACCTCATACCGTTTGGTGTAGGAGTCCTAGAAGTGGGTCGTACGGTAATGCCTTAACCACAGTTTCACACAGAGGCAAGTAAGATGTCCCTATTGGTAGCAAGGGTGTGACATGTTCAGTAAGTCAAGGAAGGTTCATGAGAGGTTCTAACGCATGGAGGGTGAGGTGAGTGCACCCCTTGGAAACCTGTGATAGCATGGAGTTAAGAAGGGGACACACGATCAAGGATGCACCACCACATAGAAGGAAAGTAAGCTAGAAATCCAAAGTGATGGTTAAACCAACATCACATTTAGAAATATTCATACATACATATAGAGAAATAGCTACAAATGCATGCGTAAGAAAACATATACATATATCATTTAGAGTACTGAAGATAGCTAAAATACAATGCAACATAAGCATGAAACACACTGGCTCTGTTATGTTAATAAGTGTAAGTTCCAGTCATACAATACATCCATGTCCAACCACTAGTTCTGACAACGGAACATTACAGCCAAAACCGCGTGCTCCTCTAAAGAGATATACTAGCTCTACGCAGTGGAGAAGCCAAGGCTCATTACAATATTGTCCAATATTTCTCTAAGATACTCCTATTGGAATCTTGGCTAACCAAAAGCCTATACAATGAGTTATGAGGTACTATTTATAGCAAAGGGTGGGGTGACCCTTGACATTCCCCTTTGAGAACATTCATCTATTCTCAAGAATCTTCAACTACTCTATGACTATTAAATTCAACTATCAAAACTTGAAATTCCACTTGACAAGATGTTACATTATAATGCACATGTGCCCATGTGAGACAAAATGGCTTGAGCAAGCCATGCAAGACATCACTGACACTCAGACCATTGTGGTGAGACAAATTCTTTGACATCCTTGTGATGGTCGAAGGTGGTGAGCTGATGCCAAGCTTGGTCATTTGTGATGGTGTCCGTGCGCTCAATGGTGACATCTTGCTGAAGCAAACTCTTGCCTTCATTGCATCCGGGTGCACTGATATGGCTCCTCCGTCCAACTCATCTGATAGCATGCACATGGTCGTCCTGGGTGTGATCGGACCAACAACATGTTAATGCATAGCATCTACGCTGATCTCCAAGCATGTGCTGGTGTCTGTGCACATCAAGTTGTCAAAATACACGTACAGATCCAGTCATACTTGCTTCTTGTCTTCGCCTCATTGAGTGTGCCAAATGGGTGGGATCGCATGCATGTGCATAATGACATGCATGCTGATGAATTCCCTTGCATGTGATCAACAACAATGCTCACCTTGTCTGCTCCGTGCCAGCTGTTGGGATGGATTTATAACTTGTATGGCCGCAATTTCATCCATCTGTGCATGTTGCACCCCCTGCTGTACCTGTTCCTACTGCAACTCATTCTCTCATCTATGCATCTCTTATTCTTCCTTGAGTTGCTGCTTCAGCACATACAACTCCTTCTCTATTCCATTCTCTGGCTTCGCACGATCTTCATGTCACGCTGTCACCTCATAGCCTGAATCTCCAAAGTTGCTTTCATCACAAGTGGATCTGCTTGAGCTTGCAACTTTGTTCCACCTCTATGTTATCAACAACCTTCCTCTTGCATTCATTGCATGTAGGTATGCTGCCTTCCCTTTCTGCTGATGGTGCTGCTTGCTGTAATGCTGCTGCCATATTATCTTGATGTCCTTATCTATGAACAACTTGATGTCTTCATAGGTAGGCGAGCTCATAGACACTTGATTGCTTGTAAACCCTATTGGGCTCTCAACGGTGTCATTTGACTTTTCTCTTCTGAAGACCATTGTTCTTATGCTGCTGAGAGACAGATGAACACCTATGATGCCTGGAGACATAGCAACACTCATGAAAAGAAATCCGTTAGTTGAAAACCAAAACAAACTTGAGGACTGACTTGCAACATACCTGTGTGATTTATCGTGAAGGTTGCGTAATTTCCACTGGAAGGTCATGAGACTGACTGCCAAAATTGCGCAAGGCACAACCTGGGTTGTCAGGAGGCTGACTAACTACTAGAACTGTGCAATGCACAGTCTAGCATGGCCTGCTGCGGACTGAAACTGTGCAATGCATAATTTCAGTTAGCAGTGACATGCAACCAGCAAACTGCATTGCGCAGTTTCTGGGGCCAACAGGACACTGCCTCCAAGAATTGTGAAATGCAATCCTGGAGGTCAGTGCTAGGCCAAACGTGTCCAATTTATAGAGGGAAGGTAGAGCCTTTGCTTCCATAAATGCGCAGTGCTAGTCGGGTAGGTTACGGTCCGGGCCAAGGTAGCCCAGACCAGCCGATGGGTGACTGAAAACATGAGAAGTCTAGATGCATGGTGAGATGAGTGAAAACAAGAGTGAATGATCATTCATGCAAACAACAAGTGCAGGATTCAAAAAATAGGAAAGCATGCATGTGTGTGAAGCGATTCATCGCAACGATGAATGTCCATGCAAAACTGTGTCATGCATGCGACAATAGTGAGATGCGAACGAAAACTGAAATGATGCTTCTACAAGCTAACATACATCAAAATGATAGCAAGTGCTCACTAAAATCAAGCAGTCAACACTCACATGAAGTGAAACACACAAAGCGACAGAAACACAATGCAAGACATGAAAAGCAAGCTTACCCCAAAACAACTGAGCTGAATGTGCCGACGACTCCTAGATGCAATGTGGGATGTCAGAGCTGCAAGGTCGATGTGAGGAATGATCTTTGCAACTTCCAGTTGGTGATTTTTGATAAAATCAAGGTTATGACACACATGCAACAAATCTAGGAAAAGAGACACTTATCAGGAGGTTTTTGAAATGATCCTTGCATGTAACCTCCAACTGCTAAAAATAGATCCCTGAATCAAGGGATGCCTTTTCATGTTGCCTCAGGAAAAGCAGGCCATGCATGCAAATCAGTTATGCTCTGTCCCAGAGGCAATCGATCTACCTGAAGGAACATGCAACAACCTACTTGACCGGTTGGAAAATATGCACAGTTTCTGGGCTGAGTAGAGATGGCTATGCCAGAGGGATTGCACAATTCTTGGGAGGAACAGGTGGCTCTCACATAGTATTGCACAATTTTTGGGCTGAGTAGCTGTCCTGGGTCAGACTGCGCAATTTTTTCAAGGAAGCATGTCTGACAATATTTCTCAATTTCTAAGCCCAGCAAGTTGCCTGGCTAGATTTGTGCAATTTCTGCTAGCTTCTAGGATGGATGTCCCATAGGGATTGTGTAATTTCTAGGTTGAGCAGCTGACTGCTGCCCAGAATTGCACAATTTCTAGGCTGAGCAGTCCTGCTAGGTTGGATCGCATAATTTTTCCAGTGAAGGTTGACAAGCATGATTACACAATTATGAAGCCCAATAGGCTACCATATATGATTGCACAATTTTTGGAGGGAAGGTTGGTTCCCCTCCAGAATTGCGCAATTTCTTGAGGGGGCTTCTTAGCCTGCAGTTGGACCAAGGCCGGAGAAACAACCTCTAAGGGGGATGCAACAAGTTATCATCCACAGGCTGGCATTCTGCTAGAAAACCACTGAAGCCTGTGTACTTGATAGTACAATACATGCTATTGAGGATGGTTGGTAGGGAGGCTCCAAAACGAAGTTAAGGAAAAATTTTGGAGGTTGTTTGTAGCCTCTACAACACATACACATATAATACTTCTTGTAGATTTATGGTTTGATCTTGATTCAAGTGAAGAGTGACAATACCTATCCCTTTCATGGGGTAGGTGGCATTATCTCCAAGTATGATCTTTAAATTATTTTTCTTCTCAACCAAACCTGAGAGGGCCTCCTTGTATCCAGTGAAGTGCCTTGAGACTCTACTATCAATCAACCAATGATCCAAAGTATTCAAAAGAGAGGTAGTAGATAGAGCAGAAATAAGATATAACTCATCTTGTTTTTCTACAACGTTACTATCATCATATCTAGCATTTCTTGTCCTCTTGGGAGGTCGACCATTTCTATTTCGAGCAGCCATAACATTCCTTTTTCCTTTGTTGTTGAGCTTATTGTTCCTTTGATTTCCATTTCCTTTGAAATTGTTGTTGTTGTTGTCGTCATCCCTTGGAGGATTCTTCTTGTGAGGACACTCCCTAGCATAATGGCCAAACCTGTTGCAATTATAGCACTTTCCTTTTCTTCCTTCTTTCTATCCCTTCTTAGATCCTTGACCCTGTCTCCTTGGACCAACATTATTCTTTCTTTTTGCATGAGCAGAGAAGGAAATTGGTTCATTTCCATTGGATGTGAATTATCTCTCCATCATCCTTGTCTCTTCTTGAGTGCATCTAGCCAATAACTCATCGAAACTAGGTATCATATCATTGTTGAGAATGGTGGTGGTAAATACATCGAATGGTCTTGAAATAACCCTAAGTGCAATGAGAGTAAGCTCCCTGTCAACAATAAATTTTCCAATAGATAGTAAGCCATTCTTGATTTGTGTTATTCTCATGAAGTAGGATGTAGAAACCATTGAGACTTGACCAATAATCTTTGACCAACAGATATCTTAGTTAATGATTTTCTCTCTTGCTTGGGATTTGTCTTCACCGGGGCTCTAATACCATGTTAATTTTAGATAACAATGGTATGTTATATGCTTTCAACAATTACTTCAATGTCCTTTTATTAGCCCAATGATAATTTCTACTTGATTTAGAATAGAAATCACATAAACCATTAATCACATTGACAGTCACTGTAGATAGAACATAAATAGTAAATGCAGAATACAAGCCAAGACAAGAGAACACCAGTTTTTGGCTAATGCTACGGAAAAACCCCAAGATGGGGAAAACCATTTGATCAATTCTTCTTATTATTATATTAAATGTTCAGTAGAGAGAGATAGTACAATAATACAAAGTCAAAGTCTATTGGAAATAATATTGAGAGGGGGGGTGAATCAGTATTATCAGATCAATTATTTTTCACAGTCAGATTTGTATACGCTACTTCAGTTAGTAAATACCGTGTATATACACAACTTCAGTTAAGGAAACAAGCGTATATTAGTAGACTTGTAATTTAAGTTATTCTTCAAATGTTGATCATTAATCTTTGCATCAAACCATATCAACAGTAACCAGGAATAGTGAAACAGAACAAGCAATCACACATAAGAACACAAGATATAAGGTGGAAACCCAATGTGGGTGAAAACCACCTACTGCAATTTGTCTCTATCTTTCTTTAATTAGAAACTTCTTTTTACAATGTTTTTGTACTGGTGCAGTCCTTTACTAGTACGCATGCTGCTACCTGCAGAGGGCTACAACCCTCTCTTGTTCTCCATCTTCTCCTGGAAGGGAGCTACAACCCCCTTAGCTCTTGTACTAGCTGAAAAACTAGTACGTAGGTGCTGACCTACAGAAGGCTACAACCTTCTCTCTTCTTCCAGGGACCACATTTCATAAATTTTCAGACTGGATCCATGAATAATATTAATCAAGCATCAAGTATATCTGCATCAACCAATCTCTTTGTACAACCCAATCAAATAATTACTTCTCTGTATGCTATACCCAAAAAACAATAATTGTAACCAGACACCAATCCTGAATCCATAACACTGCAGTAATAAACAAAAGTAGCTAAAACATATTTCAGGAGACATACGCTACTTCGCTGTACAACCTACGTGCATACGCTTCTGAATCAAGCCTAACATGCGTATACACAATTTACATTCACAGAACCAGCGTGTATACACGCTTTTGCTTCGCTGAACTTGCGTACAGATCTATAAAAGATAGTTCACTCTTTCAAATATTCAGACATCAATTATACCCAGATTTTCAGATTTATAGATCAAGTCATGCGCCAAATATAATAGATCAAAACACACAGAGATACTACTATTCAAGACTTGAGTTTTTGACCCATCAATAAAACTTATCCATCTTCTTGCGCTCAGGTTCCTCCTTGATTTAGATTCAGCTATGCACCATTAACCAATCACGAGTATTCTAGATCTTGCTTTTTATTGGATATTCAATACTTCCGTCGATACCCTTTGTCAAATGATCTCCTCCTCTTTTATAGTCTTAGGCCTTTCTCAAACCATGGTCCAAAACCATTGAGAACCAATACTAGGGACCCCATACCTGGATTCAACACTTTGGATGCAATACCAAGGACCAAAACCATAGGTTCAAATATGTTGGACTAAATACCATGGACCAACCATAAGTTTTCCCACTTGTATGTGCTTTTCCGTGAATGAAATTTCCTGTATACGCATACATGACTTTTCATTAGCGATCCCGCGTGTATACGCGCTCTGGTTAAGATGAACCTGCGTATATGTAGATTTCTTCCATTCTGAGAGCTTGAACTATGATCTGCCATTTGAGTGAGTTGCCATCAAGGACAACACCTGTGCCATACTACCAAACCTGTGTCATAATGCCAACCAAGTCAAAATTTACTTGCCAATTGATGACCCAATACCACTGTCTAAAAAAACCCTGTCAAATCTGCAATAGTTCCCTCAGTCAACAACAATAGAAGAAACCCTAACCAAAAAGTCAACGACAACCAAAGTATAGTCAAACTTATCCAAAAGAGCTCAATCAAAGGAGAGAGGAACTCAACCTCTCTTGCTGGTTAAAGTCAACCCAAAACAGTTAAAGAATCAACAATCAAACTCAGTCAACTTGAAGTCAACCTTGTGGTCAAACATGCCTATGGTCAACACAGGTTAAAGTGTTCCTTTTGCCTCAGTTTCTAAGCCCAAAAACTCAACTTACCCAAACAGAAATTCTCCCAAAAAAATCATAGTCAAAGGAGGTAAAATAACCCTTGGTCAATGTTGGTCAAACCCTGCAATATATCTGAAATTTAGCCTCTTGAAATTCATCCTCCTTTTTGCCACACGTGCGAAAATATCAGCTGCCCAATGAGGGGTACGAACCAATTAGATGATAAGAGAGAAGGGTGTGTGAGTTGATTAAGTGGCAAATGAGGTTGGAGGTCTCTCTTATTTATACAAGTCCTTGAGGGTCAAAAGACATGTCTATTGAGCTTCATGAGTCTACAAGATGATGTGGTTGACCTTGATAATTTTCGCATGTGTGCGATTCACTTCAAAAACATATTTCCCCTTGTCCAAATTTAGAGATCTTTAGGTTTATTTTGGTCCTCTCGAAAAGAGGAACTCAATGCAATAAATATCTCTATCAAATGAGCTGTCCAAAGTGGGATTTGGCCCTAGTTTCCAACTTTAACATGTGTTGCCATTAAGGAGATTTCTAAGCATGCAAATTTATCATAAAGTTTATAAACCTTGGGGAATCTTATTGGTCCCTAACATGCAAATTATAAAATGTTTGGTGAAATTTTTGTATAAATATTCAAATTTATAATGCTTTTGTATGTATAAAATTTTGGTGATTTTTAAGGTAAAATAATGTTATGCTATAAAATTTGGGCAAAGTTTTTTTGGAGAGAATGGAAATTGTTGATTTTTTTTTTTTTTTGGAAAAAGCAAGGAAAATTAACCCACCTATGAATATTAGCCCTTAAATTTTTCCTTGCTTGGCATATAGTTGTTGATGATACATGGCTTGTTTGACTCTTTCCTTCATGGATCTAGCGCCACATACTTGAAGATGATTTTATGGATTGGAAGGTCCCATGTGCCATGTTTGGAGGAGCATCATGCACACATGTGGAGGCATTGTCTTATTTTATTGGTTAATGAGGGGCTTCCCCCTTTCTTTATGAAGTTATGACTTGTTTCATGCATCCACTTGCTTGGCATTTGATTTGAGGTGGACATCACTATTTCAGGTAACATTGCAAATTTTTACATTATTTATTGATGGGATGTTTCATTCAAATATCTATTATCAATGGGATGTTTGATTCAAAGATCTCACACTTGTTATATTTGGAATGTTTACATGGTCAATTTCGAGAAGACACCCACCTTTAGGAGATTGCTCTCACTCATATCCGTGCTTACTGTTGAGGATGTCTCACTTTAGAAGCCTTTTTGCACATTTATATATCATTAGAAGAGAACATCTCACATTAAGGAGATACATACCCACTATTGGAGGGTTTTACTTTATCATTTCACTATCTTCCATGCACTTATGAGGGTGTTTCACATTAGAAGAGATATAGAGGTTCCAAACCCTAGATATAGGGTTTTATTACATATTTGGAGTGCATCCTTACTTCTAGAGGAATTGTTTTTTGATAGAATGCTTAGACTGTTTTTTCTAGATCAATGGCATAAGATGTAGAGTGACCACGACATTTCATAATTGTGATTATGATAGAAAATTTTGAGAAATATTGGTATAGTTATGGTGTTTTCAAAATTTATGTGAGGGAATATTTCAAGTATCATGTGCCATTTGGAGGTTGTTGTTTGTGTATTTATTGAGGACCTATTGATGTGATGACTTCTCTTGGAGGATTTTATGGAGAATATTGGAGTATGCCATGATCTTATTTCTTGTTTGATAAAGACATCCCACCTTCATGAAGCATTCTTTATTAAGGATTTGTACATGTGACTTGATCACCACTAGTTATTTAATGTGTTGTCAGTTAGTTGTTTGGAGGATATTTTTTGTTTATTCCTCCCTAGGTTAGATCTAAAGTTTCAAATTGGATATATTATTTCATTGTAGATGAATATGGAGCTAAAACCTATATAAGGATTTTCTTTCTTCATTACTTATCATGGTTGGATTTTGAAGTTCCCCCTCCTTGGAGCTTAATGGATATATATTTCTTAAAGGATATGCAGTGTAAGGGTTGTTGGAGTTCGCAATTATACAGAGAGGGGGTGAATTAGTATAATGACAATTTAAACTTATTTAATTCCATTCAACCATCATAAAACATAAATTGCATAAACTAAACAAGTAACACAACATATAAGTGGAAACCCTTATAGAAGAAAACCACAAAAAATCTTAATATGAAAGATCTTATAAGCACTAACCTATAGGATGTTGAATTTTTGTAGCTATAACCAGTCTTCATATGAAAGAAAATGATAAATAATTTGAATCTCAAGCTGGCTTCAAAAGAGGGAAAATCAATTATTGAAATTTAAATTATTTGTCTACATAATAATCAAGTTGACCCCAAAAGTATAGGTCAGCCTAGACCAAGAGAAACATCACTTCGGCACATCTTCGATCACTATAAATTCACACTCCTCCATTTGTGACCAATTCAGATCATCATTTTTCTCTGTTCACGCATGCGAGAAAGGGATATTTCTGAGGAAGAAAGATGAATATGTGGGAGACTTGACGAACGTTTCTGAGGTAGACTTGAAGGATAAGTCAATGTTATACTTAAACAACAAATCTGTGTTTGTTATAAGGAAAATTAGAAGCCCAAATTTATGCTTGAAGAAGGCCAAGTTGGAAGGAAACCTTGGAAGGAAATCTTGTACTATTGTTCATGGACGAAGGGTTGGTCTAGCCCTAGGAATTTCTAGGTTGTTCTATAGAACTTAGATTGTATCTCTTGTTGAATTGGAATTGTTTTTTAAGAAACAGTGGTTGGATTTTTCCTTGGTTAGAGTTTCCCAAGATAAATTTTGTGTCTCTTGTTTTTGGCTATCTCTTAGTGATATTACTGTCATTATTATTTTAATGTTTAATATTTTCTATGTATAATTTCTTAATGATGAATGTGACATAAGACAAACTAATGAATAAATCATTGGAAGTAATTACCAGTATATAAAATCATGAAAAATCAACACCAAAGACAAAAATACCCTCTACATAGTTGTAGGAACTATTGCTACCTAATCCAAACATGGGCTAACATGGAGAAAATCTTCAATCTACTTGGTTTGGCCTTATGGGAAAGTCTTGAGTTGAGTAGTTTGCACTCAATTTTCAACTCCTCCATCTAGGCTAACTCCTAGCGAAGCCAAGGGAGGTGGACCCAATGAGACAACAAAGGCTTAACCAACTTGAGTAAATGAGAAAATATTGATATAAGAGTTAATTGGATTACCAAAAGTTCATTCAACCATCAACACATGAATTACATCATATCACTTTAAAGCATGTAAATAACTTCAGAAGTAAATGAAATAATCATGAGCATACAAATGTGCATACACAAGAAAGATATAACAAATATAACGACATGAATGAAATACGCTTAAGAAAATGATGTAGCAAATGGATACTGGTGCCAAAATAAAGAATGTTTGCGGAAATTAAATGCTTGTACTTGGAAATGAAATTCCAAAAGTAAATATTGCTTGAAAATAAATTCAGCAAATGCTAAATGTTGTAGAGAGGTTGTGGAGAGTACTCTTGGTACGTTTTATTAAACTAGATTTCACTTGGATTTAGGTAAATTCCTTGAGTGTGAAACGACATATATGTGGTGATCCATATGAGTGCACAATTTAGATGTGTGACTGAAAGAAAAATAAATCTAATATAAGGTGTGCTTCCTTTTCTACCCTTATCCTCATTAGGTTTCAAAGGGCCACAAGGAGATCCATCAGGAGGGAACTAGTTTCAATGAATCCCTAAATTTCACAAGTTAGTTAGTTGCAAGGAGATCCAACACTAGGAGAATCTAGCTCATAGCCTAATTTCACATGTCAACCTTTACCTTCCCCTAATCTCACAATAAGGAGAATAACATTTGTTTTCCCTAATTAAACTAAGTCACCAACAAGCTATTTTTGTTCACGTGTAGGGATCAAGTTAGGCTTGCAATGGCATAGAGCATGATGGGGTTCGTT
Organism: Pinus taeda; assembly: GCA_000404065.3. NCBI lineage: Eukaryota > Viridiplantae > Streptophyta > Pinopsida > Pinales > Pinaceae > Pinus > Pinus taeda. The sequence continues at coordinate 53,862 of APFE030593734.1, read as the reverse complement.
ATTATTTGCAAAATTGAAATCTAATATAAGAGCGTAAAATAATTTTAATCTTTGAAATTGAAACCTACTCTAATGTTTTACAGTATTATATAAATTTTAACCCAATGAAAGAAAATAAAAAAAGATGAGACACAACACAAGATTCCCCTATTAGGTAGGGGGGATGCCTAGGAGACTCTCCTAGCTACTAAGAGATTAAAATGCTTTGATGAGTGGTGGTATCCCTCATGAATAAAGGGAGAAAAAGATGGTTCCAAGGTTAAAATGATGTAAGAATGCTTGTTTTACAAGGTATATGGTTATAGGTCTCCTTTAGGTGCTTTAAATCTTCAACTTTGGTCAAATTTGGCAGAACCTCCCCTTCTAAAATCGCAAGCCTACTAAAAAAAAAAAAGCAAATTAGTTCAAAATGCGCTCAAAATGATTTTGGATGACTTGAAATAGTTAGTATATGAAACCCAAAATAAACCAAGTGAAATGAGAGAATTAAAAAAATGAATTTCTACACTATTTAACCAAGGAAAATCTAACGTATTTGGATTTTTCTTAGCTACTTTGACTGTTTCTAGGACAACAACCTATTTAGCCTCTACAATGCTAGATCTATCAATGACGCACTTATAAATAAAATCAAGAATTGTTGAAGAAAATTTTAGAACTTTATATGGGGAAAGTAGATAGAGTTTTGGAGCCTTCAAAGGCACTTCAAGGCACTTGATGCTAAGTGGGAATAAAGCTTCATTTGTGCAATATGGATGCTCCAACTGAGGAGATCCCTAATCTCCAAGCTAGATGAACCTGTGAAAAACTTATGATCTTTCCAAGGAGTTGATAGTCATAGGTGTAGCTTGCATAATTAAATGAGTAAACATGCTATTCAATTGAGAAACACATGTAAATTTCATTTTAAGAATGTGAACTAATAAACAACAAAAAATTAATCTTCTCCTTTGAATAATAATGACCCTTTTAAGACCTAAGCTACAAGGTCAAAACAAATGAAATTGAAATAACTAAAAAGTTACCTTATGAGGCTTCGATCAAACCACACAATTCACAACACCATAAGCCTCCAAAGGCTTCTTTTATTTATCAAAGATGGAACATGCAAAGTCTCATGACTGTTTTGTTTTTGACACTATTTCCATCCATTTTTCCTCTTTTCATCACTGCTATCAACTCAAATAAACAATAAAATTATAGATTTTGACATGGTAAGGTACTCATATGTCTTATTTTTCATGTTTATTAATGTGCCTTATTATTAATTTAAAGATTGTAATAGCTACAGAATTAACACGAATCTACAACTGTTTTATGATTCTGCAACTATCTACATGGTTTGCCAGATTCCAGTATGCCAACCAAGCAAAGAATTCCATGGGATGATAGGGATTGATCTCCTCCTATTTGCCCGAGCCAAATCATCAAGGAAATCATCCAGTGGCGTAGTCAAGGAAGAAGGTGAACGCGTGGATGAACAAAGTAGTGAGAGTTCAAATCAATCACGAATTTCCGATTTTCTTTCCAAATAGAAAATCGTCGAGAAATGTTAAAATCTCCATTATGAGATTAGCAATTATATTATGATTGTTTTTAACTTTTTAAGGCATGAAAGTCTCAAAATTGTTGAGCGCGGATGCTATATATATATATATATATATATATATATATATATTATATATATATATATATATTATATATATAATTATATATATATATATATATAAATAAAACAATACACAAACATATATGTAATTTGTAATTGACATTTGAAGTTCCATGAATTTATTCCTTTTTAATTGAAGAAGCATTCTCATGATATCATGTGCAGTTAGTTGTTGAGATAAAGTTATAAAACCTGATGTTTTGTGGATGGCCCCTATAGATAGTCGAGGTTCATTTTCTTATTATTTAGTTTAGTTCATTTCATTTTTGATTTCCAGAATTGCATTATCGTAGTTTCATTTCTTTGTAATTACTTGTTTACAAATTTTCATTTACTGTCTTTCAATTTCAAATCATTTATATCCTTTCTGAAATAGGACTATGTACATAATCTCCTTCATTTCATAAGTAAATATGGTTGTTTAGATTGCATTCTTTCTTCTTTTGTTTTTATTATTTCAAGTAAGATTGTTAATTGCAGTGCATAGATCTTAATATAGATTTTTTTATAAATTTTATCCTTGAATAGAAGTAATTCTTTTTAGAGTATAAGTAATTATCTTTCTAGAACATTAGTTTAGGTAGCTCTGTTTTTATCATTTTACATAGTAACTAACAATAGTCAGTTAAAGAGGATCATAATATATTGTGTTACTTTCCTTTTCAAGAGTTGATTGTATTGTAAATCTTTAGTTTTCATTAGGAACATAGGAACACGAAAATCCTTAAAACCATCCACAATCATTATCTTAATAAACTCATAAATGCTTCTAGCATATATAGTGCACTTGCACCTCACAAGTTTACCAACTCCAGTTGATAATTTATGTAAGCAATTTAAGAACAATGAATTGAATAAATAGAACAATTAAAAAACAACAACACTTCCCCAAGCTCCCAAGCTTGAATACTACCTCAATAAGAGAGTAGAAGTTCAATTTATAGAAAAGAAAGGATGGACATCTCAAGGAATTGATGATCTCAATGCCAAGTATGAATCCCCAAGTAACAAAGAAAAGCAACCAAGAGAGGGTTGTGTATGAGTCCAAGTTGTTGTGTGGGTGAGGAGAAAGGGAAACTTGAGTGGGAGTGGTGTACCCTTAAACCTTTAGTTGATTTCCCACTCATTTGAGTGTCAAACTCAGATTCTATTGAGTTGTAACTCAACCCTCAATTGTTGGAACTCGTCCTCCTTAACTGGCAACTAAACCCGACCTCCATTGATGACTCAAAATTCGCCTCCATGTGTGCCTTTGAATCATCACTAAATCCCTCTTATTTTCTTAGTCACTTCACTTAACTGATTGATAGAGATATTTGACTAGAAACATGTTTTTAATATGTTCCTTGTTATTTAATTTTGATTTTTTGTGTCTTTTTTCTCACTTTTATGAGTGAAAATGATTTTCATGGGGTAAAAATAATATTTTCCACAACAAAGTGGGTACTAGGATAATTCTAGTCCTATAAGGATGAAAATCGAGTATTTACATGCCATACAACATTTCCTAGTGCCACTCTTTTTTTTTTTTTTTTTTTTTTTTCCCTGGGAAAATTCTAAACTATTTATATTAAGAAAATGAAAAAGATATGTACAAGAGGTCGAAACCTCTGAGAGCGCGTGAACACCTCTCTAGCAAGTTTACTAGACCACAAATGGTGTTTACATGCTTTGACACAGTGTCTGTACTCAAAAATACATTTCCAGTCTACTGAATTGGACATGATGATCTGGAATTAACAAAATGCATGAACAGAAGCTGACAAGACAAAATAGAATCTGACTAGACAAACCAGAAGCTGACAAGACCAAACCAAGATGCCTGAGAGGAGAGGGAAGCTGGAGAGATGACACACGTCCCGCATCCGAACAGGTGGCACAGGCTGAGCGTAGGTGGCAGAGAACACACGTCCATGAACCAATAGCAGGCTGAGCGTAGGTGGCATGCAGGACGCTACGTGGGCAGACACCAAAACATTGTAACCAAAAGAGCAAGGCCGAACTGACCACAGGTGGTCATCGAAACAGAACCAAAACACCAAAAAACACAGGAGAGGAACCTTACTCCTTCCCCGCTTCGGTAGCCACCTTGTCTTCATTTTCCTTCTGCTTGGCAGCTTGCTGCTCGGCTTCCCATTCCGCTTCCTCTCTTGCAGGATCAGGCACAAATTCAATTTCCATGCCACACGGAATATCCTCCAGTCTCAGAAAGCCTGGAGGGAGAATGGGATACAGCCGACCACCAAAGAAACGCTCAGGCTGTTTGTTTTCCTCAGGTATCTTCTTATCAGCCGAACTGGTGATTTCCATATCAATAAGGCTACAGATTTCCCTAAGGGCTTCATTCTGCTCTTTGGACTGAAAGCCTGAACTATGCTCATCGAGCTTGCTTTGAGAGGATGGTTGGTAGGAGCTTTCCTTCTGGCTGCCGCTCTGAGAGGCGTTGTTGGAGCTTAGCTCCTGGTCCTCAGAACTACCCTTACCCTTACCCTCTGCGTCGTCTTCCTCCGCAAACACCACGGTGATTAAGGTTGAAACAATAGGCTTGTTGGTGCAGCGAATGTATCTGAACTTCACAATCTGCACCAAATTATCGGTATCTGAGTCGGAATCGGCATAGCCAGGGGTGCTGGGCGAAGCATAAGCCAAAGGGGAGACCCGTCGAGGGCTATGAACGCCCCTGCCACCAGGTTTCCTGCCCCGACGCGGCGAGGCATGACCACGAAGAGGCATTCTGAGCCGGCCGAAATGAAACAGGGTTTTCTTGAGACGGCCTTCAGTGAGAAGATAAGACAGAGGGGACAAAATCTCACTCTGTTCCTTGCCTCTGAAGCGAATCTGCTTCACACTAACATCCCCCTTCTCTGCACACAAACCTACATTCTCTTGCAGAGCAGAGCCGAGAATCTTTGCCTGTTCAGACAGGCTTATCAAACTAAAATCTCTGTTCCTAGACATTCTGGCAGCTTCTACCTTAATTCCTTGGTAGCTCGGGCTGTAGGAATGGCAATGAATGCCATTAAATGTGCGTTTAATGATCTTCATTAATCGCAGGTCCCTTCGTCCCGAGGACGCCGCGTGACTGTCACGTGGCTGGCATCAGACAACGTGTCACCCACATCCGGGGAGTTCTTTGCTGCTATCTGCATGTCATTATTCAGGATTTCCTGGAAAGTTTCTCGTTCCGATTCTGAAATAATAACCTGAGGGGGTCCTTCCTGGTGATCTTTGCCATGCTCTGCCCCTAGGTTGGCCAGGAAGTCAGCTGCTTTATTCCCTTCCCTTCTGGTGTGCTTAAATGAAGTGGCTTTGTTGTTCTGAAGCCAAGTCTGTAGAGATTCCAGTCTGGTTGCCATCCTCCAACTCCTACTAACCTTCTGGGCTGCAGAGCCCTGTTGAATTTTTGAAGCCATGTTAATTATGATTTGAGAATCTCCTTCTGCTATGAGGGGGAAGAAACTCTGATTATGAGCAATTTGGAGTCCTTGCCATAGTCCTTCCAACTCTGCTGCATTGTTAGTGTTCCAACCTATGGATCCAAAGTAGACTTTAAGAGGGATTCCTTGAGAGTTTCTGATAACTCCTCCATATCCTGTAAGACCTGGATTGCCTTTGGACGCTCCGTCGAAATTGAGAAGATAAGTGTTGTTAGGGGGAGGAGTCCAGTTGGTGAGCGTTTTTTTCCTTTTCGTGACAGAGGTGCCTTGAGCTGACTTGGGAGAAGTGATTTGGAATTGCCAATTGTTCCAAATAGCCTGCTCCTGATTGTTGGAGGGAAAATTCTCATGGGACCAGCCTTTGATCGATAGAGTTTCCTGAAGGTTCTGCTTGATGATGGTCCAGACTTGCTCCAGATCCATAGTCTGATCTTTAAAAACTCTCCGATTTCTTTCTTTCCAGATGTTCCACATTACTGTGCCTGGAATGATTTGCCAGAGGGTATTGAGAATGTTACACTGATAGGGCTGCTGTGGCCAAGATCGGAGTGTATTGTTTATATCACCCTGGATTCTGACATCCTTTTGGCAACGAAAGGAGACTTTCTCCCAAATTCTGCGACTAAGGGGACATAGGTGCATAAGATGTGCTGCTAATTCCTCCTCTGTTTTGCAGTTAAGGCATATTGAGGGTCCTGCAAATTTCCTCTTTCTTAGATTATCCCATGTAAGAGTTCTGTTGTGCGACAGCAACCAGAGGAATGTGGAGATCTTCGGCCATATGGGAGGTTGCCAAATTCGCTCCCATATTTTATCTTTGATGTATTTTCCTTTTATGATAATGTGGTAGGCTTCTGTGGATGTGAAAGTTCCTTTCTCTGCATAGCCCCATCTTAGAGAATCTGGTCCGTCCTCCTTAATTATTTTCCTCTTATTTAGCTCCGCTGCTAAAGCTATCCGAACCTCCTCTGGGCCATGGGGTAAGATAGCACTGGCTTCCTTCCATTCACGATGATCAAGGGTGTTATTAGTAGTCCATAATTGATTGATCGTTTCTTGCTGTAAGAGATTCTGATTGGGGATGTCCTGAAGGATGTTATTTATGCTGGGTAATTGTTGCCATGAATCTATCCAGAAGCGTGCTTCACATCCACTCTTGACTTCCCAAAAGCTATGCTGTTGTATGAGGTCCCTGTTGATAATTGCTGAGTTCCATATAGCTGAGCCTTTGCTAATTTCTGTCATTCTTACTCGCTCCACCAGAGGCAGATTGTTGGCGTATTTCGCTGTCCAGATTTGTGCCCATTGGGTATCTGGATATGTTAGCCATTTCCACCATATTTTGGCGCCCATGATCTTATTGCTATGTTCAGGATCACGTAGGCCTATTCCTCCTCCAATTTTTGGGAGGGATGCTTTCTCCCATTTAACCAAAGCCCATTTCCTGTTTGAACCAGAGCAACCCCATAGGAAATTTCTCTGTAATTTTTTAATAGCTTTGAGGAGCCATTTTGGGGCTGCTAGTATAGAAAATAGGTATAATGGCATTGATTGCAGGACGACTTTAATTAGAACCATCTGACTGGCCATATTTAGAGATCTGTGAGTCCAGAGAGATAATTTGGCTTCTAAATTTTCTAAAAGGGAGGTCCAAGAGGAATGTTTCCTGGTATAGGCAAAGAGAGGTGCTCCGAGGTATTTGGACGGTAAGGAGGCAATGGAAAAACCGAGGATTCGGGCAATGGCTCGCTGAGTGGTTGGGTGTGTATTGAAGAAGAATATATGGGATTTAACTGAGTTTATGAGGGCACCGGAAGATTTAGAGAATAGAAGGAGCAGAGAATTTAGAGCGCGGGCTTCTTGGACTGAGGAGTAGCCAAAGATCATGTTGTCGTCGAAAAATTGCTGGTGTGAGACGGTGGGGGCTTGGTGGAGGGAGATACCTTTAAGAACTTGGGATTGAATGGTATTTTTAATACTTCTACCCAGGCCTTCCGCCATTATAATGAAGAGAAAAGGCGAAAGGGGATCCCCTTGTCTGATGCCTCTGGAGGCGCGGAAGGTAGACGTCGGAATGCCATTTATGAGGATAGAGAAGAATGCAGAGGATATAAGGCTACTGACCCATCGTATCCAAGCATTATCAAAACCAAAATCATTTAAGACCTTTTGCATGTAATCCCAGCTTATGCTATCAAAAGCTTTTGAGAGGTCGATTTTGAGGAGCATACCTGGTTTTCTTGATTCCTTAAGGGAGTGGATAATCTCATGAGTGAGAATTATCCCATCCGTTATTTGACGCCCTTCCACATAGCCGGACTGTTCTGGAGATATGATGTGAGGAAGCACTGGTTTTAATCTTAATGCCACCACCTTAGATACAATCTTGTAGATGATGTTGCATAAGGCTATTGGTCTGTACTTGTCAGGCTTGTTAGACTCCTCCGATTTAGGTATTAAGGTGATGAAGGTTGCATTTAGTCCTGGGTACATCCATCGCATGCTGCGAGATTCTTCTACTACTTGCCAAACTTCCCATTTGATTAGTTCCCAAAAGTAATGAAAGAAGTTTGATGTAAATCCATCAGGGCTTGGAGCTTTACCTGCTTTGAGGGAGTTGGATGCGGTTTCTACTTCCTGCAGGCTGATCGGCTTGAGAAGCAGGGTGTTTTGCTCCTCTGTTATGAGATGCGAGATGTGCTTCGTGATGTCTTCTATGGCTGCTGCTTGATCTATATTTGGCTCCTTACTCATTTCCTTGAAGTGTTGTATAAATTCGTGTTCAATCTCTTCCTGGGTTTCCACTTTTTCTCCCTGAGCGTTGATGATTTGTGATATATTATTTCTCATTCTCCTTTGGACAGTCGATTTATGGAAGAATTTGGTGTTTTTCTCTCCTTCTTTGAGCCATCTGATTCTGGATTTTTGTCGCCATAAAACCTCCTCCTGTTTCTCCCTTTCTAGAAGTTTGCTTTCCATGTCTTGTTCTTGTTGTGCCAGTTCTTCTGAGCGTCCCTCTGAAATAATTTTTTGTTGTGTCTGTTTGATTCCTTGTATGATCAGCTCTTTCTCTTTTAAAATATGGCCAAAAGTATTTGTGTTCCATCGTTTGATTTCGGCTTTGAGCATTTTCAGCTTTTTTTGGAATCTTGCCATTTTTGTAGGCGCAGTTGGGTTGCTATTTTGCCATGCCTTCTGAATAAAATCCTTGAATTCTGGGTGAGAAAACCAGAATGCTTCAAATCTAAATGGTCTTTTGATACTATTTCCTGGCCAATTCCAATGCAATTCTATTGGCCAGTGGTCAGATCCAGAGAAAGGAATAATGTGCACTATAAACTCTCCTCCTAGATGCACGGCGTTATCAGATAAGAGAAATCTGTCTAGGCGGGATGCTATTTGTAGAGAGGCAACGCGCTTGTTCGTCCAGGTGAATAGACCATTAGCCGTGGGGATATCTATTAGCCATTTATTTTGAATGAAGTCTTTGAGTAAGGTTCCATCTCTGTTGATCCTGCATCTGCCTCCTTTTTTTTCCTCTGAAGAAGCTATCATGTTGAAATCACCTCCCAGAATCCAGAGCGGATGTTGCCTACCAATGTTGAGCTGAGCTATGCTTGCTAGAATTACTGCTTTCTGGGGACTTTCTTGAGGAAAGTAGACATTAGTTATGTGGCCATGGATGTTTGTGCCTATGATATGAAACTCTGCCTGTATGAAATTTTTGTTTGCATGTGTGTTATTTAATTGTATTTTCCCTGCATCCCAGAGGATTGCCAATCCTCCAGAGGCTCCTTGTGCATCTACAGTGGTGACCTGTCCCCCTGGCCAGGCTGTGGCTGCTATTCTTTCCAAGCTGGTCGAGTTGCATTTTGTTTCCTGTAGGAACAAGATAGATGGTTTGTCTTCCATGATCAAGTTTTTGAGGAGTTTTACTTTCTTGGGGCAGTTTAGCCCTCTAATATTCCAGGAGATCAACTTCATTGAGAAGTTTTGGGGTTGGTATTGAAATATTTGGTGAGTTTGGCATATCTGCCTGACTCCACCAAAACTTCTCCAATCTTGATTGTTCTTTCTAGAGCGGTCTTTCTGCCTCTCTTTTTGCTGTCTTTGTATATAAATTTACCATCCCATTGGCTACCTGTCTGGATTCCAAGTGAATATTTCTTTTGAGATTTTTTCAGTATTTCTACCAGATTGTCAACTTGTGTTTCAGGGATTTTATCGAAGTTACCTGTTTTGCATGCTAGTTCTAATCCGAGAAGGTCCAGTTCCCCCACATCTATTGTTTCACTATCGTCTTCCATGAACTGTTCCTCTTGCATGTTGCCTTCTGCTTCCTTTCCCTTGTCCTGTGTGTGAGATGGGTTATCTATCTCCATATCCGGGTTGGACCAGGTTTCTGTAACCGTTTTTTCTTTTCCGCCTTCTTGGTTCTTCATGGATGCTTCTGGCTGGTTGGATTTGTGGGTTTTTGAGTTCGATTCGGGCATTTCCGGTTGATCTTCTTGCGCTAATGTTTCAAAACTGTTGCTTGTTGACGGTTGAGCTTTCGCTGCCTTCTCTGTCTTCTCTTTTGAAATGGCGGGAGTCTTTTTGTGTCCGCGTCTTCTGTTAATTACTTTGGTGAACCCATCCTGATTTTGTGGTTCTTGTTTGCTTGGAACCTCAGGTTTAATATTTAGTGGGCAGTCTCTGAAGAGGTGTCCCAGAGTATGACGTCGCCTGCAGCGGAACGGGACGTGCTCATAGTCTAGGACCTGGATCCAATCTCGGTCTTCATGAAATAGGCGTATTGTGTCTGGTAGAGGCTGTTTCAGGTCCATATAGACACATATTCTGGCATAAGAGGCATAAGTGGTGTGTCGCACCGCCTTTGTTTCTTCAGCAATTTTGACGAAGTCACCCAGCGCTGTTCCAAGGGCTTTTAATGAGTCTTCCCCCCAATATTCCCACGGGAGTGAGTATAAGCGAATCCAGACTGGAGCATAACTTAGATCTTCAGTATCTGGATTGAATCTAGCCTTCCATTCTCTAAGGAAAAGCCCTGCTGAGTTGAAGAAATAAGGCCCTCCTTCGAAAACTCTATTTCTATCTTCAAGACAGTTGAAGATGGCAGTGAAAAAACCTTTTGGCCCTATTAAAAGGGTGATTTCTCCCTTGGGTTTCCAAGTTCTGTTTATCCAGTTTCTTAAAGCCCTCTCTGTGGGCCAAAGTCCCATAAATTTGCATATAAGGGCATGGTCGTGCATAAACTGTATACGGGCATTTATACTATGTCCTGGTAATTCTACTTCTGGCCTGTGAGCTGCCACAGGTTTGCAGGTGGAAGATCTTACCTTATTGGCTTCATTGCTATTGTTAGCCGTTGTTCCTTCAGCTGTCGTGTTATGGATTGAGACATCATCAGTAGTGACCTCCGGTCCTTGCAGGTTTCTGCCGCCGAGCGGCTCTTTGTTGCCCTCCCCCAGCGGGGAGTCCATTGGTTTGAGACGCTCAGACTCCGTCCGAGAAGAATGCTGCCACTGTCAGGTCAGTGCGACCCAGAGCAGTGCAACCTGCCACCGCAGGTCTGAGCAAACCCTAGTCGCTTACCGTAGCCATTGTCGCCTTGCTCCCGTTCTCTCTACCCGAGTCTGAGCTATAATCCTTCCTAGTGCCACTTTTTTATTTGTTACATAAAATTTAATTAAAAATTTCTATCATAAGGGAAATTTTTAATTATTAAAAATTCCTTCTAGAACTTAATGTAGTTCCGTGAGACTCAAGATAATGCCGAGCATGGTAATATACGTTGATCCCATACTTATAAAGCACACTCAAGGCCCAATTATTTAGACACACTCTAGCTTTGGAGGTTGTGAGTGAAAAAACGCAATTAATGTTTTATCTCTAAAAAGTAGAAATAATTAATTAAGTGAAAAAAACACTATAGAGTGACTTATTTAGTAACCAGGTCCCAAGGGTCTAATATTTTTACATAATTTCATCATTCTAGTGACATTTTATACAACTCTCACGTGGGGGTATCTAATTTGCATAGAGAAATATGAGATAAGAAGATAGGAGAATAGTGAGAGAAGAAGGGGAAAAATTTGCCCCATTGGACTTCTAAACTTGAAAAATTTGATAGGTGCCTTGCCCATTGGAAAGTGGAGTCCTTTTTTGTCAAGTACAATTAAGTAGGTAACATTGGCCTATACGTGGGGACATGTGCTTGATTTTTAGGAGAGCATGCAACAAATACAAAATCTACAATGATCATAAACATCTTGCCGCAAAGTATTAGAAGCACATACACCATATATAAAAAATCACGATCATCCTGCCAACTGAAAAGAAATAATGGAACTCTACAAAATGAAAATGATGAAATAATTTTTTAAAAGATAAAGCAAGAAATGGAAAGCAATAAAGGGTAGAAATACATTACAAAGGATGCCCCTTGGGCATTATATGTTTTTAGTGAGGAACAATTTGAGTAGTTTCCCATTCTAGATAGATTCATCAGTTATTTCTCTGATATACCTTTTCCAATTCTGATAAGTTTGGGATCTAGATTTATCCTTGTTCCTATGTGGTCATCAAGTTTATTTCTCTTTTTATTTCTATCATGCTTGTCCAAAATCTATTCTTCCTTACAGAAAACATGGCAGTGATCTATATTGTCAGGCACTAATGATATGGAAATAAATTCCATCTTTATTTTATTTTTTTTTACCCCTTTGTGCGTTGATGTGTGGATGTCGCAACTATCAAGTCATTTTCCTTATTGTTTGATCCCGTATTAACTTCCATCAGATTCGATGCATTGAAGTATGCCATTGTATTCCCAACTTATCAACCTTATCCTCCTTACTTGTATATTCTATAGGTGCTGAAAATTTTGATAACACTGCATAACTCCCATGCTCATATGATCCATAAATAATTTCATTATTTGGTTCCATGGGGTTTTCAACATGATATATTCTCTCAAGCTCCCAATTAATATTGTCAAAGGTGTTATTAGTTGTCGGGATGATAGCATATGATAATTCCATTTGAATACTACCACCCAAATCTACAACCCACTTCCTAGATAAGAGCATGCCCCATGCATCAGGTACATATATTACCACAATATCCATAATGATTGAAATATCTACGTACGTTTCTAGGTGTACTTGTAGATCCTTTATCAACCCATGCACTTCAATATTTTTTAAATCCACGGCACAAATATTGTGGTAGGGTCTTGATATTCTTAAGTTTAATTACTCCATGACCCTTTTAGTCACCACATTAGAGGATGCACCTAAATCTAGCATGAAATTATGCACAAGGTGTTCATTTACCACCAAATAAATGAACAAGGTTGATGTTGATCTTTTCCTATGACCCTATCCACATTTTACAAAATAATTGGAGCCTCTTCAGGAATATCCCTGGAAATCGTCTCACTACCCCTTTCTTCAAAGACCTATATAACCTTTAATCATTTTGATCTTTGATATGGTGTCATTAGAAGTTATGATATTGGAACCAAAACCTTTGCATTACTAATCCAACCACCCAAATCAAAGTTCAAGTCTAAAGTAGAAGAAGTAAAATCATCTGGAATGTTTTGCTGCATTTTACCATGGTATTTATTATTATTTCTTTGATAATTCACCCCTTTGTGCCTAGTCATCTCAAGGATTTCATCTGGTGTATGATTTTCATAAAAAATCCTAGTGAAATTATCACAATCATTATACATATTATTAACACTACAAGAAACAAACACATAATTAACTTTTTGACTTATTTCAATAGTTTCCATTGAGAGAGTATAACTCTTGTCCACTATTATATCTCCTAAAGATAGCCTCAGATTGCTTACAAGGCCAGTGCGTGGGCACATCTAAATTTGGAGTGTCTCAATTGATTTCCATTAAAGGGAGACCTCACTTATATTCTATATGTATATATAATGGGTTGGTTCATTCACCTAAAGGAGTAAGACATGAATTTCTGGTACTTATTCACATATACAAATCTCAGAAACATGTATAAAATAATGGAGGCTGAGTAGTTCAAGGAATTACAATTTAATAAGATTTTGTAGAGAAATGATAGAGGATAAGGAGAAGGAGAAACTCATCATATGGAGATTACAACATCAAGAATTCTATGCTTAACACATAGAGCTTGTAGTGTTAAGAATTCCTACACTTATTTGAGTTAAAGGTAGATAGAATGTAAAATAGAGAGATGGAGTGCTATGATTCATGGAGCTCAACTATTAAAGATATAATTTCAATGATCCATATAGGTACATGCATTAACAGTGTCGATACAAATGAATTTGTGATGAAGTTAGAGGCACATGCATTAACATATCAATATAAATGAATCTGTGAGTAAGTTTGAAATATTTCTAGCAGTTATGATTGCATGAATTTAGAGAAAACAACATGAACATAAATGGGTTTTAACATAGGGACAACATACTGTAATACTTGAAGGGAGAATCACCATAATTTCCTTGATATTCTAAAAGATCTGTATTACAAAGTCATATAGTCTAAAAATTACATGTAGCATTTTCTTTAGAATTTCTAAACCTTTGTTAAGTGTTGCTTTCCCCTATTTATTTGGAGAGTGGAGCATGGACATTCATTACAACAAAAATATATTTGGCTGAGTCTTAGCTATCAAATTGACTAGCTATTTTGGCTGGGGATGGCTCTATGGACGAAAAATATTACAAAATTAATCGCCTCATTGAAGGGAGGTAAAGCACAAGACATCAAATAAGTAAACCTTCATAAAGAAGTATTAGTAAACTATCTATGTGCCCATCCCTGTAATCTTTTCTGCTTCAGGTTGTAGTTAGCTCATTGTTTAGCTTCTTGTGCTGCTTAGCCGATCACCGTCATTTTCACCTTTACTACTTGAGCCATTCATTATTTAAAGATGGGAGTGGGCACCATCAGCTCCATGCCACAGTACTGTAACAGAAAACCCTTGGTGGTACTTCGTCTCTCTCGGTTATGAAACACCATGCTTGAGAGTTAAGTCCTCCCGAGCTACCAAGTCTCTTTCCACTACTGTCAGCGCTGACCCTGATTCCATGTCACAATGGTCCTTTCTGAATCAACCCATACTAGTTTTGAATCCACCACCTGTTTCCCTTAAAGCCACAATTGCTGGTCCATCACACCTTTAAAGCACTGTCCTACATTATTGGTACCCTAATATACCCGGTGATGCTCTCTTGGTGGAAATATGGAGAAATTTCCCATGCTGCTCTTTGCTGTAAAAAACGTTGCAAAATAGATGAATCCTAATCCCCTTTAGTCCCTTTCACTTTAGCTCCTTTTCATAACTTTCTTCATATGATTGGGGGCTTAACCCGAGGGTGCTAAAGCCCTTTCAGGAGTTTGCGGGGGCCTTTTTCCTTTAATCCATGAAATCCCACACTATGGCGCTTCCAAGAGTTGTCATTGATATTTCCCCTTGAACCCTATGATCGCCGATCTGCGAGGTTGGGCCCATTGGAAGTATCACAATCGCAAGACGAGAGGGGAAGGCCCTTTACCTTTCTTTATAGCGCTAGACGACTCGTCCAAATGTGAAAACTTGATAGGTTGGATCACATAACATATCACATCCGGGAGGATCCCCCTGCTTATCGCAATTGCAAGCTTGGAGGGACCATGGTGGAGGAGGGACTCAACTTGTGCAATCACTGATATGTGGTTGCGATGGGTGACATCATACTGCCACATGTCACCTTGTGAGTGGTGACATGTGTCACCTAGAAATGCCCCCATAGGACCCCTGAAAATTCTGAATCCACATAACACGTGTCCTTGGTACTGCCACATCATTTTCTGTACTGCCATGTCATTGTGATGTTAGCTACCATGTCATACATGGAGCCTAGACCCACCGATTGCAATAGACCAGACCCACCAATATGTGATATCGTGATCGACTAATCACAGATTTCTCTATGCTCCTTATTTTACTTCGGAAGAACCCGCTGATTTGCGATGTCGATGAGTTCTTGGACCTCTAATCATCAATAACCCTGGTCCCATCGATATGCTATTTGAAATATCAATGATCAACGATTTCCATGGCTAAGTACCTGTGTGCCACCCCTTTACGCTTGCAATTGGCAATATGCGATATCGGTGCTCTACACCAGATTCGCTGATATGCTCGATAAGCCAATGGACTGAACCCATCAATATGCGATTTGCGATATTGACGATCGACCGATCACAAATTTTGATGTCTTCCTCTTTGGTGTTACTTTAGTAAGCCTGATCTGCTATTTGCGATGAGAACTGAACCTCCGATATCCTTCTCTCCTTCCCTTTAAAAGGTAACAAAACCTCTAAATTTTAACCGGCCATATATTTTGATCTAGAAGTCCATTTTCGGACTTCCTTATACCGTTGGAAAGCTTGTTCCAGGAAATATGCAATGGAGAGGTTCCAATTTGGCTTTAAGGTCTCTTGTGGCATGGAATATGGCTTCAAGATTCACTTCTCTTTGGCAACTTTAATCAACTGAGAACTCATAATGGAGTGAGTGACAAAATTGGCTCCAACTGGGGAGGTGTCGTGCTAGCAAGGTGTTGAGAACCTGCAGACCAGTAGATTTCCTTCCATTGGGCATGGAGTCATTTTTAAACAAACTATAATTCTGTGCAAATGGAATTTTCAACATAAATTGAAAATTACATATAACAATTACAATACACACACTGATATTTACAATGGGTGTGAGACCTGTACCTCTAGTTTTGGAAATAAAGTTTGAGGAAGTGACCATTTACCGGTAGTCCCAGAGATTCACAATTCATATTTCAAGCATTTATGTGTTATTTCTACTCTTTTTTGCAATATTGAAAGGGATGAATGACATCGGGTAAAATTTTCCATGTTTGCCTTTGTCTTCTCGTCGGATGTCCCAGCGGAGAACTAAATTCATTGATTGAAGTGATCGATCCTTAGCCTTCTTGTTAAACATGGATTTCATATTTTGTTGGTAATTTGACAATTTCCCCCCAACCTATTTTCTATTCTCATGAATCTCGACCAACTGATTTATCCTTCGCATTAAGGCACTTGGCTCTTCCTCTACTTCTTGCAGTAACCTCGCCACTAGCATTGCTAATTTGATCAGGAAGACTGCAACCTTACCATACACTAGCTCAAAAGGTGATTTCCCCATGGATCATTTAGGTGTTACTCCATTGGCCCATAAGGAAAACTTTAGTTGGGAGTCCCAGTTTCTCTAATTTTTGGTGATGGTCTTTTTCAACACCCTTATGACAGTTTTGTTGGGGAGGACTCAACCAACCCATTACCTTGAGGATAATAGATAGTGGAATGACCAATGATGACATTAAACTTATGGAAGAAGCTGGTAAACTGGTAAGATTTCAATACCTCAGCATTATCAGTGACAATTTTGAAGGGAAAACCAAAACGAGACATTATGTTCTCTTCCATAAATTTGATTACCATTGCATCTATAGCATTTCTGGCTGGGATGGCTTCCACCCACTTGGTGAAATAATTTTTGGATGTCAATATCCATTTATGTTAGCCACTGGATGGTGGGTTTATTTCTCCTATGAAATATAATCCCTGCTGTCTGAAAGGTTCTTTCACATGTACTGGAATCAGGGGGGGAGGAGAAAGCTTTAGTGACCTCCACAAACTCCTTCATGAAAATCCTTAATCACCTTCTGGGTTTCATCCTCAACCAAACATAACAGCAATACCCCCACTGGGTCCTTCCAGTAGAGTAGAGCATTGGATATGATATATTTTTGTGCTTGAAATCTCATACTTAGGTATTTGGATTTATCTAGTCGCAACAGGAACCTCAGGAATAAGAGATAGTGAATGATGTTCTTATACCAGGGTGACCCCTCATATTTGGCATAGATTTTTTTCTCAGAGGTTTTTATCCTACTCTAATGATCCTCCAGTTTGCCTTCCTCTATCATCAGGTTTATCCCTAAAGCTTGGCAATTAGATTTAGATAAAACCTTGGCCAACCCCTGGCCTTTTATGAGCTTGGTAGGCTTTATTTCTAGCTTATATTCTTCTATCTTAGATATCCACCTACTCCTTCTTCCTTCACTGTCTCCTTGCACCAAGATGTCCTTGAATGCTATTGTTGGGACAAACGCTGTGATTTTTGATTGCATCACATATATGTGAAATTCCTTTAAAGCCTTTACTAGTGCATAGGATTGTTTCTCCAATATGTTATATTTCATCTCAACATCCCTTAGGACTTGGCTAAAGAAGGCGATGGGCTGTTCATAACCATCTTTATTTTTATGTAGCAGCACTGCATCAATAGTATCTGGAGAGGTGAAAGAAAAGATGTAAAAAGGAACTGAATAGTCAGGGTTGACTAGTACTGGGGCCTCGACCAAAGCTTCTTTAATTCTGATGAAAGAATTTTTGGGGGCAGGGCTCCACCTGACTTCATTTTCCTTCTTGAGAATGTTCATAATACCCTTAACAATTTCTGCATATTTGGGTATGAACCTCCTCAAGAAATTTATTCTCCCCAGAAAGGCTTGAACATATTTCTTATTTCTGGGAAGGGGACTATGGACAATGGCTTTGACTCATTCAGGATCGATTTTTACTCCTTCCTACACTACTATGTGTCCAAGTAGCTTCCCCTCACTCAAGGTGAACTGAGATTTCTTAGGATTCAGAGAGAGACCATACCTCCTGCATTTTTCAAAGGTGAGCTTTAATTGGAGGATGTGCTCTTCATCAGTTTTGGAAAATACTTTGATGTCATCAAGGTAGACCACCACAAATTTGTCTTGCTCCCCTACGAAATCTATGTCCATGGCTCTCTGAAAGGTGGCCCCTGCATTAATAAGGCTGAAGGGCATGTGAGTGTACATGAATGTTCCCCACGGGGTGGTGAAAGCAATTTTCTTTTGATCCTCAAGGTGGACTGCCACTTGGTTGTAGCTAGAGAATCCATCCATAATGGACATTCTAGCTGAGCCAACAACCTTCTGCAATATATAATCCATCTTGGAAAATGGGTAATTGTCTTTCAGCGACACCCTATTTAGATTTTGGAAATCAACAGACAACCTTATTTCTCTGCTCTTTTTTTGGACCGGGACTAGGTTGGCCACCCATTCAGAGTACCTTAAAGGCACTATGATCTTTTCCTGTAGCATCTTTCTCACCTCTTTTTCAATGGATGGGAGTAAGAGTGGATTTATCTGTCTGAGTTCTTGTTTTCATGGATTTATTCCAATATTCAAAGGAATCTTATGCTGAATGATGTTAGTATCAAATGCTTTCAAATCCTCATAAGACCAAGCAAACACATCCTTGTAAATTTTGAATAGATTTAAATACCTTTGTTTATATTTCCAAGGGATTCCTTTTGATAGTTTGATCATCTGGGGTTCCTCCTTTGATCCGATGTTGTAGTCTTCTACTTGATCATATATCTTTGGGGCTATTGGTTTGGAGACTATCTCATCCTTATTAAAAAGCATTTTCAATGGGACCAGTCCGCGAGGGATGGTATTCCCTTTCAATTGAAAAATTTTGTGCCCAACCACTGTGTCTTTCCATGAAGTGGCTTCTTGATTTTCTTATTCTTCTTCTTGATTGATGGTGGAGTGGGCGAACTACCCGACAACTTCTATGAATATTTTTACCTGCTCGTCATCCTCGAATACCTGCCAGTGCTTGAAGGTCTGTATCTGACTTCTACCTCTTACTTGAGGAGTGGATTTTGAGGGGGCCTGAAACTACTTGCAGCTATAACAAGACATTCAACCCTTCTGTTTCCTTCCCTAGGTGAAATTGGATATTAAAGACGAAGAAGAAAGTATTAATTAGGTTTCACACTTCATTCCAGTACGTCCTTAGTCTAGGGTGTTTGACCTAGCATTGATTTCTGATCTTCCTTACGACTAGCTCAAAGTCTCCATAGACCATTAGGCATTCAATATTCATATTTTTTTCTATTTGTAACCCAAGGGGCAATGCTTCATACTTCGCCACGTTATTAGTCGCCTCAAATTCTAGCTTGAATGAGAGTGGTAGAAGGCTGCCCTTCGAAGATACCAACAATATTCCAGCTTCATTTCCCTCTTTTAAGTTTGCTCCGTCGAAGTACAATTTCCATACTTCATTTTCATTTGTGCACTGGTTCTCTAACTGACTTGTTAGGTGTATTGATGTTTCCTCTATGAATGTCTCATCTTATTCTAGGAATAGGCAGGAGATGTCACTTTTCTTCCCATGCACTGGGGAGTTTTCTAAGCCTTTAGCTGGGGTCAAAGTTTTTACAAACCTGGATTCTCTATACAACCTCCTTTGCTCGACTCCAAAAAGTGGGAATAGTGGCATAAGCCAGATCTAACTTGATAGAGCCCCCCACCTTGGAACCCCAAGATCTAGATAAGAGTATGCCAAACCGAGGAGGAATACCAACTACCACTATGTCCATTTCCACACTCTTCACAAGGATCTGAGCCAGGTTTACCACCAGATCCTTTATCATCCCTAATCACTTAACTCTTTTAGAGTCAAAGGAGTACAAGTCCTTATATGGTCTAGTGATTGGCAAGCCCAGTTTTTCCATCACTGTTAATGGCATGAGGTTGTGTGAGGCTCCGGAATCCAACATGAAATTATGTAGTAAGAGGTCGTGGATTACTAGGGTCATGTAGAAGGGTGAAGTAGAAGGATCCAAATCTTCCACATGTGTCCCAAAAACAACCAGTGGCCTCTCCTCTTGGAGGTCTAAACTATCATGAGTTGGTGCTGAGGTAGGTGGATGCATGAATTGAGGGACTTGAGCTTTATAATTAGGCCTCTTCAAAAGCTTAGTTAGAGGAACAATAATTTTTACCTTTTCAAGCTCTACTTCTAGAGATCGAATGTGGGTTGGAATTTTTCTGTACCTCCTGGATCTGTTCCTTCTTCCTTCCCACTGGAAGTTTTCAGTAGAACAAGTGCCTCCTTTACTTTGTGTCCCTTAGAGCTATTGCTTTCGTTATTTGCAGAGACTTTTATCTTGGAAGGGTTAGGATTTAGCTTACCTTTCCCTTTGTCTGTTACTAAAGGAATTAATTGGGGAGAAGTTCCCTCTTGTTGCTTTGGTTATCTTGACCTTTTATTTGAAGATATTAGATTATACTTACATTGGGGTTGTGCTTGCATGAAATCTGCAAACTGTTTGCAATAATAATAATAAATCTTCCTCATCTGTGGCTACTTCTCTATCATGATTGGCCTCCTGGTGAGCCATATTCTCATGTTCTTCTTCGGGAAAAGCAAAAAACAAATTTCCCTACATCTCATGTGTATCCGACGATTGCTCATCAGGATCCTCTTCTAATATAGTGGATGAGGGATCTGATCGAGCTGTTCCTTCCTTTCCCTTGGAAGTATTTGTAATGGAGGTCTTCTATACTGTAGGTTATAACCCTGGTTGTTGGCTTGAGAATTATGTTTGGAGAGATTATTGTTCTCAAGTTCAAGCTTTCCAACCTTATGTGATAAACTCATAATGATTTTGTCTAGTTTGTCCCACTTTGGGTCTGATGATTCTCTATCTCAACCAGAGGAGGATGCCTCTTCTTTCCCTCTTTTATTCTTAGTAGGTTCTTTCTTTCCTCTTGACTTTCCTGCTGAGGCAAAATTTTCTTCCACCTCGAGTGCATCGATTTGGAGTTGATCTATAGTGAGAGACTTCCTTTCCCTTAGAGTAAAGCCAAAGTCAGATTCAAAGGCTCCCAAAAAATCTACTCGAGAAGCAGCTGGAGGAGGCTTTATCTCAACTGGCAAGTTATTGTACTGCTTATTGAACCTTCTTATAAATTCTGAGATTTCCTCTTTCAACTTCTTCTTTATGGCATTAAAATCTGTGAGGAGGTACTCATGGTTCCTCTTTTCACCCCATTTCTGTGTGAAAGAGTTTTCAAGTTCCTCCCAGGTAGTGATAGATGCATTGGGTAGGGCTTTGAACCACTTTCTAGCCTCTCCAACGAGGGATTGTACAAAAGTTCTCGTGACCACATCTAGTTGTTCCAGTTTTAGGTTCTTAGCAAAGGCACTGAAGGTTTCAATGTGTCTCTGTCTGTGTTATCATCTTCCCTGTTGAACCTAGGCAAATGCTTTAGGTAGTCCTAAGGAATTGCACTTAGAGGCTGAGGTAAATTAAGAGGTACATATTTGTGTAGATCATCTTCTGGATTCATTGCATTAGGTTTCTTTTGATCGACGTTTTGAACCAGCAACGGTGGTTCATTTTGAGGATGTGAAAGATTAATGAAAAATTGGTATTTTTATTCAGTTTAATAAATAGATATATGAGATGCATTGCCGACAAATATTAGGATTAATTGACTTATTATTGACTTATTATTTTATTAGGGTCATAAATTTATATCTTTTATTATTTTATAATCTATTTATTATAAATGTTTTACTTTATATTCTATTATTTTAATTTATATCTTATTATTTTTAATTATATTTTATTATTTTAATTGTTTTTATTTATATCTTATTACTTTATTAGATTTTTATTAAATTTATTATTAAATTATTATTTTATTAGGGTTATGTTGTTTTAATTTATATCCTATTTTTTTTAATTATGTTTTATTATAATTGTTTTAGAAAGAAACCTGGAAGAGCCATCTAGATTAATGGAGGGGGATTGAGACTTGCCTAAGGAACTTGGCCCAAAAACACAGTGGTAGGAGTGGCTAGATTGAATGTAGGGTATGTCAGGGCCTTAGGAACAAATCCTTAGTAGTGAGTAACAACAGGCTGAGAGATTGATGAGGAAGCTTCAAAGGCTGGTGAGATGGTAGCGCAGGCAGGGGGAGTTTTCTCTTTCTAGACTTTCCTAAAATTAATCTTTCTGGGTCAGATACAAATGGGGCTTTCTGCTGAGATGTATCTGAGTGAGTGTGAGGCCTTTTAAAATCCAAGATGATAAAATGATGATGGGGTGTGTGGAGTTGCCAAGGTGATATGGATGAAATTAGAACCTGTTTTCTCACCTACATAAAGAGTGCTCAGTTTGTCGTATCCCAGGGGAAAAATCCTTCAATATGTTCCCTGACAATGATGCCAGAAGATGTTGTAGCTCCCAGAGATAGCCTTAGATTGCTTACAAGACCAATGCCTCGACACATCTAAATTTGGAGTGTCTCAATTGATTCTTAGTAAAGGGAGACCTCACTTATATTCTATATGTATATATAATGGGTTGGTTCATTCACCTAAAGGAGTAAGACATGAATTTCTGGTACTTCTTCACATAAACAAATCTCAGAAATATGCATAAAACAGTGGAGGCCGAGTAGTTCATGGACTTATAGTTTAATAATCTTTTTTAGAGAAATGATAGAGGATAATGAGAAGGAGAAACTCATCATATGGAGCTTACAACATCAAGAATTCTATGCTTAACATAGAGCTTTCATCTTTAAGAATTCTTACACTTATTTGAGTTATAGGTAGATATAATGGAAAATAGAGAGACAGAGTGCTACGATTCATGGAGCACAACTATTAAAGATATAATTTCAATGACCCATACATGCACGTGCATTAACAATGTCGATACAAATGAATCTGTGATGAAGTTATAGGCACATGCATTAACATATCAAAACAAATGAATCTGTGAGGAAGTTTGAAATATTTCTAGTAGCTATGATTGCATGAAATCAAAGAAGAAACATGAACATAAATGGGTGTTAACAGAGGGACAACATACTGTAATACTTGAAGGGGGAATCACCATCATTTCCTTGATATTCTGTAAGATCTGTATTACAAAGCCATACAGTCTGAAAATTACATGTAGCGTTTTCTTTAGAATTTATGAATCTTTGTTAAGTGTTTCTTTCCCCTATTTATTTGGAGAGGGGAGCATGGAAATTCATTACAACAAAAATATCTTTGGTCGAGTCTTAGTTGTTAGATTGACTAGCTTTCTCAGCTGGGGATGGATCTGTGGCCCAAAAATATTACATAATTAATCGCCTCATTGAAGGGAGGCAAAGCACATGACATCAAATAAGTAAACTGTCAAAAAGAAGTAGTAGTAAAATATCTCTATGCCCATCCCTGTAATCGATTCTGCTTCAGCTTGTAGTTAGCTCATTGTTTGGCTTCCTGTGCTGCTCAGTCGACCCTGTAATTTATGCCTTTACTCCTTAAGCCATTCATTATTTAAAGCTGGGCGTGGTCACCATCAACTCCATGCCACTGTACTGAAACATAAAACCCCTTGGTGGTAGTTTGTCTCTCTCTATTATGGAACACCATGCCTGAGAATTAAATCCTGTCAAGCTACCAAGTCTCTTTCCACTGATGTTAGCACTGACCCTGATTCCATGTCACAATGGGCCTTTTTGAATCAACCCATACTGGTTTTGAATGCACCACCTGTTTCCCTTAAATCCATAGTTGCCAACCCATCACACCTTTAAAGCCCTGCCCTACATTATCGACACCCTGATATACTTGGTGATGTTTTCTTAGTGAGAATATGGAGGACTTTCCCATGCCGCCCTTTGCTGTAAAAAATGTTGCAAAATAGACAAATCCTGATCCCCTTTAGCCCCTTTCACTTTAGCTCCTTTTCGTAACTTTCTTTATATGACCTGGGGATGGAACCAGGGGCTTAGCCTGAGGGTGCTAGAGCCCTTTAAGGCCTTCGTTGTGGCCTTTTTCCTTTAATCCTTGAAATCCCACACTTCGGCACTTCCAAGGGTTGCCACTGTTATTTCCCTTGAACCATGCAATTGTTGATTTGCGAGGCTGGGCCCACCAGAAGTATCATAATCGCACGGTGGGAGGGGAAGGCCCTTTACCTTTCTTTATAGCACTGGCTGACTCTTCCATACGTGAAAAATTTATAGGCTGGATCACATAACATATCGCATTTGGGAGGATCCCCCTGCTTATTACAATGGCAAGCTTGGAGGGACCATGGTGGAGGAGGGAATCGACTTGTGCGATTGCCGATATGCGATTGCGATGGGTGACATCATAATGCCACATGTCACCTTGTGAGTGGTGACACGTGTCACACATAAATTCCCCCATATGAACCCTGAAAATTTTGAATCCGCGTGACTTGTGTCCTTGGTACTGCCACGTCATTTTTTGTACTGCCACATCATTGTGATGTCAATTGCCATTTCATACACTTGGGCCAATGGTATTGCACCACGTGCCCCCTCCTCGAGGAGAGAGAAAGGGGTCTTCTATTCTTGGTTTTTCATGGATTTCCTTTGTTATAAAACTTTGGCATTCTTGGGTGATTTAACACTATTATCACAAGATAGCAATATTTCAAGGTTTTTAGAGTGGTACCCCCCACTTATCCGCCGATTGCGATTGTGATGAGCCCACCTAATGCTGATAAGCTTGGAGCCTGGATCCTCCGATTGCGATAGATTGGACCCGCCGATATGCGATATCGCGATTAGCTGATCGCAGATTTTGCCATGCTCCCTGTTTTACTTCGGAAGAACCCACCGATTTGCAATTGGGACGAGTTCCTAGACCTCCAATCACTGATAAGCCTGGTCCCACCGATATGTGATTTTTGATATCAGTGATCGATGATTTCCATGGCTAAGTGCCTATGTGCCACCCTTTTGTGCCTACGATTACCGATATGCGATATCGGTGCTCTATGACGGACCTGCCGATATGCTTGCTAAGTCGATGGACTAAACCCGTTGATATGCAATTTGTGATATCAACAATCAACCGATCACAAATTTTGATGTATTCATCTTTGGTGCTGCTTCAGTAAGCTTGATTTGCAATTTGTGATGAGCACCGAACCTCCAATATCCTTCTCTCCTTCTCTTTAAAATGAAACAAAACCTCTGAATTTTAACAGGCCATATCTTTGATCCAGAAGTCCATTTTCAGAATTCCTTATACTGTTGGAAATATCGTTTCAGGCACTATGCAATGGAGAGGTTTTGATTTGGCTTTAAGTGCTCCTATGTCCTAGAAGATGGCTTCAAAGTTAATTTCTCTTTTGAAATTTGATCAACTGAGAACTCATAATGCACTGAGTGACAACACCCACCATGTTAATTTTTTAACTAGGTCCTGCCATTTTTCCTCCAACAATTTGACAAAATATGGGACAAGTGGATCCCTCATGGAAGTTGTGGTAAGGCCTGCAATAAGGGAGGGCCTAATCAATTGAGCTAGTATATTCCAAAGGATTTGGTTTTCTTTGATCTTGAGGAGGAGCCTTTTTATGCCACTTATCATTAGGCCTAGGATGAAATTTGTTCTCTTGTGACCTTTCGATGGAAATCAACTTATTCAACATAATATTCATTTGATTTACATGGTTGATTTCCATGGTATTTATCAATTGATCCTGGTTGAGTTCCATAGTTTTTATCATTTGCGTCAAATCTTTAATGGGGTCACATGATGCTTCCTTAATTTATGCTTTAACATTACTCATGAGACCTTGAGGAAGCTCCTATTGTAAAACTATGAAGATTTGACTTCCCTGAAGCTTTCATGTTTTTCTCTATCTTCTCAGCCAAGCTTTGTGCAACCTATAAAGTTCCCGATTCCTTACCCCTTAGCTCATACACCATGTCACCATCAAATGCGTCAATATAGTATATGAGAATGGAAGCATCGAGAGACTTAATATCCTCATGAAGACTCTTAATTAAATCATTGAACCTTTTGTTGAACTCTTCCATGGTCTCATTTTCATTCTTTGTAATTCCACTCAAGGAAGCTAATAAGTGATGATCCTATTTATTATTACCCCATCTACTATTGAAGTCATCAATAATCTGCTTGAGGTTTGTGAAGGAGTTATTATTCTTCTCGATGAACCCATCCAAGGTATCCTCTTCTAAAGGCAGTACAAAGCATTCCATCTTTACATCTTCACAATTGTTGTTGTTGCACCACTTACTAACATAGAGGTTGAAGTTCCTAAGGTGTGTTTTCTCGCTTGTTTCATTATTTCCTTGAAAAGATGGCAACTTCTTGAGGGTTTTGTCAGAAACAAGTTATCCATTTCTAGTTCTTGACAATTATTTGCTTAAAAAAGTATATGGATATCAAGCATTGATTCATGTCCAATATTTTCAAGGAGTCTATGAGAAAAAAGTTTGTTTAATCTCCTTTGATAAGAATTTTTAGCTGTAGGATGGAGGTTAATCAAACAAGAGAAATTCTTCTCATATTATACCTTGTAGATATTTCAGACACTAGAGTCTCTAGGACACGAATAACGCTCTAATAACCAAAGTTACATGCATAAAACAAAGCAAAAAATAAAGGGGGAAAACACAAGCCATATTTCCGGGTATAAAAATATCTATCCCTTGTAGTGACACCAAAAAAATGTTGCCACCTAATCCACACCTAAGATAACATGGAGAAAATTTTTAATCCTCTTGGTGTGGCCTTTGAGGCAAGTCTCGAGTTGAGTAATAGTCACCCAACTCTCAACTTCTCTGTCTAGACTAATTCCTAGCAGAGTGAAGGGGGGTAGACCCAATGACATAACTAAGGCTTAACTAGCTTTAGTAAACGAGAAAATATTGATCTAGGAGTTAATTCGATTACCAAAATCTCATTCAACCATAAACATGTGAATTACAACATATCACTTTAAATCATGTAAATAACTTGACAAGTAAATGAAATCATCATTAGAGCACAAATAACCATCCCTAAATAATAGATATAACAATGATAATCACATGAATGAAATAATCTTAATCAAATGATGTAGAAAATGGAGACCAAAGCCAATATAAAGAGTGCTTGTGGAAAGTAAATGCTTGTACTTGGAAATGAAATATCAAAAGTAAATATTGCTTGAAAATAAATTTGGAAAATGAAATAATGGCCTAAATGTTGAATGCTGTAGAAAGTTTTTGGAGAGTGCTCCTACTACATTTTATTGAATTATATTTTACTTGGATTTAGATAAATTAGTTGAGTGTGAAATGAAGGATATGTGTTGAACCGTATGAGTGCACAATTTATTTGTGTGATTGAAAGAAAAATAAATCTAATCTAAGGTGTGGTTCCTTTTCCAACCCTATCGTCATTAGGTTTCGGAGGTATGAAAGGAGATAACAAAGGAGGAAGCTAGCTTCAATGACTCCCCAGCTTTCACAAGTCGGCCAATTGTAAGGATATCTAACACTAGGAGAATCTAGCTCCTAACCTGATTTCATAAGTAAATCTTTGCCTTCCCCTATTCTCACAATAAGGAGAATAGAATTGGTTTTCCATAATTAAACTAAGCCACCGAAAAACTATTTCTAGTCACGCACAAGAATCAGGCTAGGCTCGTAATGGTGGAGAGACCGATAGAGCCTAATGGGGTTCGTTACTCTTTGAAAAATTAAAATCTATTCTAAGAGCATAAAAAATTTAATCTATGAAATTGAAACCTACTCTAATGTTTTGTAGTGTTAAATTTTAACCCAATGAAAGCAAACCACAAAAGATGAGACTCAACACAAGATGATATGAATCCCGATTGAAATTGATACTGGTTTATTAAAATTTTAAAATTGTATACATGTAATTAAAAACCACCATTAAAAAGATCTCAATTGAAAAGACATAGGAAACTTGAAAGGAAAATTGTATTAAAATAAATAAACCACAAGAGACAAACACACCAACACGTTGATAATGGAGTTCGACTATCTTAAAGCCTACATCTCCGGGGTCGGTCTTTAGTGGGGAGGCCTCTTTATTAAAATTCTCAAATGATTATACATCAAAATATGAGCTCCATCTCATCAAACTATTGGAACTAGTGCGTTAAGAAGGACTCAAAACCCCTATATCGACTCTTTTCGTGCTCAAAACGGTTTGCAATTGGCTAAAATAAGCCAAAAACACTATGTGCTACACTAAAAAGAACTTGGCACTGTAAATCAAAGAACAAAAGAGTTTGTGGCTCAATGGTTGAGCTTGTAAGTTATAATGGAGGAGGTTCGTTGATCAATCCTCACTGAGCATGATTTTTAAATAATACTTTGGAGGTGATAGTACATAGTTGGCAAATATTAAAATTTTCACAAACGATATGGTGGCGGGGTCAACGAACCTGCCACCCCACCATACCATAATACAATGAATTATGTTAAAGTTATGGCCCATGTCCTTATCCATATCTATTGGTTATAATACATGCCCCTCCATACTATATCATATATCCAATGCTAAGGTTGGTGGGCCATTGAAAATGGCAGGCTTCGCCAACCTTCCTCCAACATTATTGACATATACACCTTAATATAACCTCCCTGCCATATATAACAAGTAATCTCGGTGGTGTAGAGGTAAGGTGTGTGATTGTTGGTGGGAAAGTTGTAGGATCAAATCTTAGGCCTATCGAAAATGGCAAGCTTTGCCAACATTCCTCCAACATCCTCAACATATCCACCTTAATATAACCTCCCCACCATATATAACAAGTAATCTCGGTGGGATAGTGTTAAGGTGTGTGATTTTTGGCGGGCAAGTTGTAGGATCAAATCTTGACAGGTTTGCTAGTTGATCCAAAAAAGCATTTTTTATCAGTCTTATGAGACCACGTGTCACCTCAAGATTGGTCCAAATTAAACCAACCAGATAGTGACAATTGTTGAGCTCTGGAGATGCCACGTGTCAGTCAGAACCATGAGCTTGAAACCCTAGCTGTTGGAACCCTGATTTGACCTGAACTTTGACTTTCATAACTTCTTTATATGAAGTCAAATTTTCCCCATTCAAGTTGCGTTAGATTTAGAACAATGAAATATACGCAATCAAGTTGGTTTAAAAATCATTTGAAAATTTTTAATTTTGAGCATTTTCCCAAAATTTCAACATATTTTGGATCCTCCAGATCACTCCTTGATCATTTAGGATCATTTATATCATTCATGATCATTCCTCCCCACTAAGACTTTTTGGACCACCACAAGGTTGTCTACATTGTTTGAAGGTGAGGACAATGTCTCTCCACCTGTCCAGTATCTTTGGGCCAACCTATTTTGAATATGTACATGATACTCATCCACACAATCATGAGTACAACATAAAATTGCAAAGCACATTGTTGCATTTTCCATTCATATCTACATCCATGTTTGCTGTTATAACCCACATACTGTTGAAAAGAAGCAAGTTGAATAACAACACTAAACATACTGACATAAATGAAATTGTACCCTGTTAACTCTTTATAATTGGAACATAACTCAACTTATCATGCAATGATACTTGTACAATTTTATATTTCTTAAGCACATTTTCTGATTTTTATGCTTAATTGACATTGATGGTACAAACATAGTTTTACTTGCGTAAGTTGCGCTTTTTAACTGTTCCACTATTTGAAAAGATTTTATTGCCTTTATAGGATGAGAATGCACAATATATTCAATTAATTTTTTAAACAAGTGCTATTGATTTTGTTCCCTATAGAAATTTGTCCTTCAATCATATAAATAAGGGCTACCTAAGACCATTCCACATGCATCTAACATCACTACATCACATGTTACCTTATCCACAAATTGAGATGTGATGGCAAATTGTAAGATACATTGCTTAGTTATTGACAATTTATGATTTTTTCTCATCCCATTTAGTGTGTAAGGTGTACAATGCTTTTTAGTTTTTAATCCCAACTACTTAACCACTTCCTTAGAAATTAGATTAGCTTGAGACCTGCTATCTAACAAAGTGTCAATATTAATATGCTTCATACTGACCCTTATATGAAATAATATGCATTTTTATAAATCACATGAACTATCAGAATCATTACCATCATCATATTTATCTGCAAAACCTATTGCAATTTGAGCCTCATCGCCTGATTCTGAACCCAAATCTGTTGGTGCTATTGCTGCTGCAACATTTTTCTTACCCTTATTTCCTTTAAACCACTTTGGTCACTTGTCAGGGTGTAGTTTCCATCAATGTTCTTCATCATGCCCTTCCTTCTTGCAATGCTTGCAAGAGAGATTCTCCTCTTCCATCGTAATGGAATTTGTCCTCTTGGCTTTTCCCTTGCTTTTGCCCTCTTTTTTGGACGTTCATTCCGATGATACACCAACTCTAGATTTTCCTGCTTCAATGTAAGTTGCTTGAACAACTACTTCATCCAAGTTAGTATGACTAAACATGAATACGATATTACAAATATATTTAAGTAATCCTCCTATATATTGCATTAGATTTTCTTGTGTATGTAAGGGAATATCAAGCATTAACGCTTTCTTGCAAAATTCATCTGTGTATTCCTGCACTGATTTTCCTTTCTTAACTTTAAGACTTTTCCATTCTATTAAGGCTTTCTCCTTATATCCCAACGGGTAGAATTTCTTTCTAAGTGCAAAAACAAAATCACTCCATGATGGAAAAATCTTACCAATTTGTTGAGTCCCATGTTTTAACTTACTTTTCCACTAGATGAGTGCGGTGCCTTCTAGATGAAGCAAAGCCAATTGAATCTTGACCACATTGTCATAAATCTGTTGCACACTACAATACACCTCCATTTGTCTAATCTAGTTACCAAGTTTCTCAGCATTGATTTCACCATTATACATGGGTAAGTCAAATTTCACATCCAATTTAAGCAAAGGTTTTGGAGAAGATGATTCACGTTGACCACCAAAAAGAGAAGAAAAACGGTCTTTTTTATCATCATCCATTTCTATCTTTTTACCTGAATCAGATGATCCTTCATCTTTAGGCTTTTCAGAATGTGATGCCTCAATTTCCCCATATTTAGGCTTATCTTCCTCTTTTTCCTTTTTTAACTCATGGTACATCTCCTCAACCATGGATCACAAGGTCATGAAAGCATCCACAAAATCTGAGTTAGATCCAAAAGGATGATCACCTCTTCCTTCTTCAACCATCTCTTCTCCTTTAGTTGTCCTTCTTCTCGAGCCAACTTCTAAATCTCCTTTAACAAGTTCTCCTTCACCATGCCTTTATTTTCTCTTGGTGATCATGCACACCTAAAATAAACTATTAAGAACTTTCTCTGATACCAATTCATCTGAATCCTGATCTAAATTGATACTGGTTTATTAAAATTTTAAAAGTGTATACATGTAATTAAATACCACCATTAAAAAGAGAGCAATCTAAAATACATAGGAAACTTGAAAGGAAAATTGCAGCAAAATAAACAAACCGCTAGAGACAAAAACACCAGCACGTTGACAACGGAGTTTGACTATCTTCAAGCCTACATCTCTAGGCTCGGTCTTTAGTGGGGATGCCTCATTATTAAAATTCTCAAATGCTTGTACATCAAAATATGAGCTCTAGCTCATCAAAATAATGGCACCAGTGCCTTCAGAAGGCCTCAAAATCCCTATATCAACTCTTTCTGTGCTCAAAACAGACTCCAAATGGCTAAAATATATTTGTGGCACTTAAAAGAATTTGGCACTGTAAATCAAACAATAAAATAGCTTGTGGCTCAATGGTTGAGTGCATTGTTTATATTGGAGGAGGTTCGGTGATCAATCCTCATTGAGCACGATTTTTAAATGATACTTCAAAGGTGATAGTACATAGTTGGAAATATTAAAATTTTCGCAAAGGATATGGTGGTGGGGTCAATGGACCCGCCATCCCACCATACCATACTAGAATGAGTTATTTTAAAGTTATGGCCCGTGGGCTTATCCATATTGTTATAGACATATTTTGGCACTGCAACCCCAATCACATATTTCCATAAACCAAGGGCTTATAAGTCCCTAAAAGTGTTGTTTCATACCCTAAAAGAGTAAGGTCAGTTGATTACATCATCTCCCAAAAGTTCTCCAAGAAACAATGCTTAGAACTGGTCAAAACTGGACCATATAGTCTGCTCAGTGCTAAGGGTGCAATGCATCTCACCTGCCACATGAAAAAAGTGCAATGCATACTGGAAAGCCCTTCTATGGGGTGAGATGAGCGAGAGCAAACAAATGGCAAAAGCAGTTGGCTAGGTGGAAACCCAGAGAATCTTCTAGAAACTGCCCATTTGACACTTGCCTCTCTGAATTTGCCTAGGGATGAGTAAGAGATCATGAATCTCCAAGTGGAACCGAGAACTATCAGAGAGAGGACACTAATCAAAATCCCAGAAGCTGACTCACCCACCTGCAAACATCTATATATGGATCTCTCATCCTAGAGATCCAGGAGGCTAGAATCTTGTATTTTGTAAAGAAGTGTTGTTGGTTTCTTTGTGGAACATCATAGTGTTTGGTGATCTAAGCTTTTCATGAGGTGAAGAAGGGCTTTCATGCTGGGAGGATGAAACTGGGTCAGATCAATGGGTTGTAATCCTCTCTTCTACTCTTTCTATCAATAAAGCTATTTGAGCTTTCCTCCACATTCTTGTATGTTTGAGTTGATATATGCATTTGTGTGGTCAATATATATCTGGTTCTATATTGCTTATGGTTGTAGATCTTTGTGCTTTGATGGTATTATGTTGCTTTGACTTTACAGGTGCTCTTTAAAGCAGGGCAAGCAAGGGAGGAGCGGCAAAGATCTGTTAGAGGGGAGAGGAAACAAGCAAGGAGCCAAGTGAAAGACTGAGGCTGGTACTCTCTGCTTCTCTCTCATCTACTTCTCATAAAGGAAAACATAAGTAACTTTAGTTTGTTTGTTTCTAAGATAGCTACCTGTCTTAGTGGGACTAGAAGCTCTGAATGGACACTAGATTTCTCAATAACATTCCACTGGGGAGTGAATAGATTGTTTGCTTGTTTATATTTGTTTGCTTTATAAACTACAGACAGAGCCTGAAGTCAAGCCAGCTAGCCTTTGAACTGCATTTGCTATGCAAGTGCAAAGTAGATCAATGCTGCTTCAATCCATCTCTGGGTTTTGTTTATAAACTGAACGATTGATTTGCAAACATCCTAATTGTCCTGGTGGTGGCTCAAGTAACCTCATTAGATCAGCCCCTATGATTTGTATTTACTGACTATCATTAGCTCAGCCTAAATCCCTGAACTAAGCTGTAAACTGTGACCAAAAACCAAGTTAAATTCTCGTCCCTAGACCATTGCACTGTCTCCTTTAGGCAATTTGGATGCATCACACCTCCCATGTGCAGTAGGTGAGATGCATCCATGTTTCCCTATGTTACAGGTGCGACGATTAGATAAGACTGTTTCTGCCTCTAGATTTTGGTTTTTCTTCACTCTCTTCAGCTTTATTAAGGAGTTTTGCTGTCTGTGATTAGTATACCGCTGTTGAAACTCCCTTCCTTTGCATTATTTAGCCTCCATTGTACAAATAATTGTGAATGCTTTTATGTATTTTTCACCATTTATAGTTCTCCTTTACAAATAAGTAGCTTAATCGAATTGTTGTCTTTTGATTTGGAAGTGTCGCAAGTGTCGTTTTCAGTCAAAGAAAATAATCCTACTCTTTTGATGGTCGATTACATTGTTACTCTTGTATTTGATTTGAATTGATAAGTATTTCAAGTGTCGAAAGCAATTTTCAAATTGAAGTTGAAAGTGTCGTCTTAGTCTTCCTTTCGTTTTTTAAATTCGAAATCGCAAAGTGTCGTCTTAGCCTTCCTTTAGTTTTTTGAATTCAAAATTGCAAAGTAGTCTTCCTTTCATTTTTTGAATTTGAAATCGTAAAGTGTCGTCTTAGTCTTCCTTTCATTTTTTGAATTTGAAATCGCAAAGTTTCGCCTTTGTCTTCCTTTCGTATTTTGAAGAGAAAATTGTTAGTACTGTCGCTTTGAGAGAAAAGATAATTCAGATTTGTATTTAGCATTCTTTTTTTCATTCACACATTAAGAAAGCGAAAAACAAATACATGCATGTGCATTTGCATTTAGAATGCTTGTTGATTTTGGTTTATGACAGTGCATCTAGTGTGTGCTCTCTGCTCTATGTTGAAAGAATCTCGCTTCTCTTTCCTTAGTAGCTAGGATTTTCATTGCAAAAAGAAGAGTAAATGACTGTTTATCATCTTAGATTGCATATTTAGGAATTGTATACCTACATCACATGGTGAAACTTAAAGGAAAACTTCTTAAGAAATATCAACTGTAAAATAAATTTAATGAAGATAAAAATGCTTTGGAAATTAATGCACAACTTTTAGAAGTCGAGGATAGAGACATATTCCGGCATCATAAAGCCTGGTAACTATCGCTTTCACCGTAGGTTGGGTGATTCCTCCTCTTTGAGATGACAAGTTCCAT
The DNA here is from genome assembly GCA_000404065.3 of Pinus taeda. Taxonomy (NCBI): domain Eukaryota; kingdom Viridiplantae; phylum Streptophyta; class Pinopsida; order Pinales; family Pinaceae; genus Pinus; species Pinus taeda. Next base: position 19,461 of record APFE030593734.1, on the reverse strand, counting down.
TATGGACTTGTGCTCCCATGTACGATTGAGTATATATTGGGAGACCACAATAGGCTATATCCTTTATCCTTAGGAAGCCGTGTCTACCACCCTATCAATCGCAATGTACTGAACACAACATTCGGGAAGATTGACTGCCGTATAGTAAAAAGTATTCTGCAGTTTTGCGATTGGTTTGGTAATCCCTCTGTCTAGATTTTCAGAGTAGTCTCTTTCATTCCTTTTCAAACTCCTTAAAGGAAAAGGTCCATCTGAGCACTTGTCACTTCAGGCTCATTAAAAATCGAAGGCGACTAGAGTCATCTTTAGTTTTTTCTCGACTCTTAAAAATTGAAAAAGCAAGTTGTGTCAAAGCATCATAAAATCTATTTTAATTGGAATAACGTCACTGTTCCCTCGTTGATCTTAGGTTGAGAAAATGGAGTCCACCAACCAAGGATTTCCCCTTGGGGGAAATCCTAGTCCTTTCTCCTCTTGGGGAGATGTTGGTGCACCTCATATGGCCACATTGTCCCTTTCAGGACTGACAATTGGCCTGCCAGTATGGCTCTTCTCGACCTCTATCGTTCAAAACACCGTAATTCCTGAGTAATCAAATCAGCAACTAGATGATACTAAAGTTACCCCCCAACCTTCTACTTCATTTGTTTCTCCCTCTCCTCCTTCCTCTTCACTTGGTAAAGTTGGTAAAACTAAAAACCAAGTAGTTGAGAAGAAGAAGAAAGGGAAGGAGAAGAAGAAGAAGGAGCCAACGGCTAAAAGGGGCAACCATACATCGTCTAGTGAAAATCCACACACTGCACTGCCCAGACCTAAATCTCCATGTGTCATTTGCAAAGGGGACCACTATCATCAAGATCGTCCTTGCATCCCATGGATCTTAAGGGGCTGGTCTCCCCACTTGCACAATCCAGTGTCCTCAACCTCTGATGGTCATGTTGAAAGTACAACGTCAACTAGTGAAAATGAAGTCACTGGATAGAAAGGAAGATCTAAAATTCCTTGTAGACTGTGCAAAGGTTATTACACCATCCACCATTGTCCCTTCCTAGACAAGGCTAAAAGAGTCTTGGATAACCGTCCTGCTTCACTGCTACGACTTCCTCTTGGATACAAGAAACTCTTTCCGAGTCCATCACTAGTTGAAAATCCCACTGACACACCTTTGTGGTCAGTCGAGCATCTATCATTGAAGATAAACCCTCTGAATCCACACCGGACCAATGTCAACAGGTCGAGATGGTAGTCAACCCAGTCTTGCCTTTGGAGGATCTACCTTTAGATGATACAGTGACCAAGGAGAATGAGAACGACACCGTTCAAATTCTCTTCATAAACACAGACTCCGATGAACATGGGGGCAACCTACCCGTTCCTTTACCGCATGAAGGAAGTTTTTCGGAGACGTATCCGGCCATTTATTCGGTCCCACATCCAAGCAACCTAGTCGTTTCCTTGGATTGGAATCTACTAGGTAGATCCCGTCTACCATCTAATGTACCATTCTGAATCATAGTACAAGCTTACAGAATGATCATGGTCGGTAATATCATAGATGAAGGGGCTTCTATGAGTATCCTTTCCTCAACTTCTTGGGAAGCACTTGGTTCATCATCACTTCTGCCTGAGATGTGAAATCTGACAGGTTTCGACAAAGGAACCAGTCGACCATTAGGGATCCTTCCAAATTCACCTATAACTTTGAGAAGGAAAACTGTTTATCTGAATGTAATGGTAGTCCAAGGACATTTAGATTACAATCTACTCCTTGGGCGTGACTACATTTATAGCATGGAAGCTGTTGTCTCCTCACTCTTTCGAGTGATGTGTTTTCCACATGAAGGCAGAGTGGTCCAGCTCATAGACCAGCTTTCATTCCCCGGCTCACACATAACTAATAGTCAAATTCCATCCCTAACCGGTCTTTTTACGAAAGGAATGTCTCATCAATATCCAGTCCGTCCACCTGATGAGTGCGAGTGATTCGGTGATTGTGATTGAAACCCATGAGGCATGTGCCCTGGTCTACTTCGGCAGGAAAACCTCAGTTATAAGGTGGGTATCTGCGTAGGAATATGACTAGTCTGACACACCCGTATGTTTAGGAAAATGGGATTAGACTGGAATAAGATACCTCCGTCAGAAGGTAGGCCTTTCCCGACAGAGCAAATGTTTTGTCTGCAAATTGAAGGGTAACCTGGAAACTCTACTTCATTATACCTGGAGGCATGCAAACCTTTTTGCATGAAAGTGAAAAGTGACCATTTATTTTCTTAGTTTGTAGGTTCTTAACCCTTTAAACTCATAGGATTGGTCGTTCCTAGCTTACATAAAGAAAGGATCCGGAGCAAAATTTCGAATGGTGCAAGCTCCCTAAAGAATGAACCTATCGATGAGACATCCTTATTATACGACTGACACGAGTAGTTTTACATGAAGTTCAAACTCTTTAAAAAATAAACCTAGCAATGAGCATATGTTCCACCAGTGTTTAAGCTCATTAGAAAATAAGCTCACCTCAGGTAAATAACCATTGCAATCGCATTATCATCAACTTTTGAGCCTTGGTTGTGTTCTTACCATCACTTCCACTCTGTTTTAGCCGATCATATGCCTCCATTTGATTTTTTACCCGTTTTTGAGGAACAACTGCGATGCATGATTCTGTTAGCCATCTTCTTTGCACTGCCGTGATTGAAAAGTTCCAAACCTTACCTGGAACCAGCTGCTACCCCAAAATATAACTCGTTCCTCGAAAAACGAGTCTCCTTTAAGCTCTTTTCATCTAACTCGTAAAATATGAAAAGATTGCCGAGCGATTGGCCTCTCTAGCTCATTAAAATGATCGAAAGTGTTATCCCTCCTCTAGATTTTAATCTTTTTGGACCTGAGGGATCATTATACAAAAAGATCGAGCGCTTGTCTTGTTTGGCTCATTAAAACTATTGAAAATTCATCCCTTTCGTATTATTTTATACTTTTTCGGACTTAAGGGATTATATGACGAAAAAGGATTGCTGGAGTTTCCTTTCCATCTCTTTTAAGACTCTCTAAAATTGAAAAAGGGTTGAGTTATCTTTGTCGTTAAACTTGTGAAAACCAATAGCGACAAACTTGTCCATGCAGACCAGAAAGAGTTTCACTGTCACAAGGCTCGTTAAAAAATAGCGACGGGTTTGCCCGAAGGGAAAATTATAGAACAAGCATATGTTATCCTTCTCAAGCTTGACAAAAATAAAGAGGTACTGGTCAACAATGACTGGGGAAAAATTGGGAAGAAAACTTGAAGAATCTTTATTGGTAGCAAGTCGCTCTTGAACATGACATTTTCACTCCATCACCATGATTGAGTTGGGTTGGGTTATTCCGTTCACCGGTCATATTACCATTGGTCCACTGTACCATCCATTTTTTGGGGTTAACGCTACCAATCCACTTCAGTGTCACTGATATGTTTAAGAGAAGTCACTCAGAGAATTCACCAACCTAGCTTGTGTTTCATCTGCTGCAATACCTTCACGCTTCATTCTTTCATGACCGCCACCTTGAACCTTGTATCATCATATCGTTTTCACCTCCACAAAATCATTTGCTCCGTTTCGTGTCATAGATGTGGGATTCATTAATACCCTCTTACAACAGGTCACTTCTAGTTGACATCAGCTCATTATCCAAGAAGTCGACCTAGGAACAACCCTTTCAGTAGTTTGAAGCTTGCATGCCTCAATGGCAAGTTTCTCACTTCCGGTGACAAGTTTAAATCAATGGCCTTTGACCGAAAGATTTATGTGGTGTTCAATGCCAAGTCCCATTTTCACACCACGTGAATTGTACTATCGTACCTTGAGGGTCATCATCATTATCGGTGATTCCTCTCGCGCTTGTTAATAGCTCACATCATCGACTGGTAATTAGGCGATGTCTTTCCATGTTCGACTCCAGAACATCTTTTCACATGGATCGACTTGTACTTTGGGTGAATATTGAACAAATTTGAAGACCCCGGATCTAGTTTCATCCATCTAGGCTGCGATATATTCAGGAAAATAAAGACATCAAATGCACATCATTGCTGCATAGATAATCATCCAAGCCAAAGGATGATGGCTCTACCAGAATCATTAGTCTGCCACACAGATGGTTGTCTGTCCTATGTACATGAGAATGAATTTATAAAGCTGAGCATGGGAATGCCCGCCTCAGCTAGATCATGAAAATGTTATGAAGATAATGTATTGTATTGTATCTTATTACAAGTCGCCTTCCAGTTTGAAAAACCTCGGATCCTCATGATAAAGCATTTCACCCGACATCAAAAAGATTTACGACCTCATGCTTTAGGGGGCAACTGTTATAGACATATTTGGGCACTCAACCCCAATCACATATATCCATAAACGAAGGGCTTCTAAGTCCCTAAAATTGTTGCTTCATACCCTAAAAGAGTAAGGTCAGTTGATTACATCATCTCCCATAAGCTCTCCATGAAAAACTGCTTAGCACTGGTCAAAACTGGACCATACAGACTGCTCAGTGCTAAGGGTGCGATGCATCTCACCTGCCACATGCAAAAAGTGTGATGCATACTTGAAAGCCCTTCTGTGGGGTGTGATGAGTGAGAGAAGACACTTGGTAAAAGCATTTGGCTAGGTGGAAACCCAGAGAATCTTCTAGAAACTGCCCATTTGACACTTGCCTCTATGAATTCACCCAGGGATGAGTAAGAGATCATGAATCTCCAAGTGGAACCAAGAACTATCAGAGAGAGGACACTAATCAAAATCCTAGAAGTTGACTCACCCACTTTCAAACATCTATATATGGATCTCTCATCCCAGAGATCCAGGAGGCTGGAATCTTGTATTTTGTAAAGAAGTGTTGTTGGTTTCTTTGTGGAACATCATAGTGTTGGGTGATCTAAGCTTTTCATGAGGTGAAGAAGGGCTTTCATGCTGGGAGGATGACGTTGGGTCAGATCAATGGGTTGTAATCCTCTCTTCTACTCTTTCTATCAATAAAGCTATTTGAGTTTTCCTCCACATTCTTGTATGTTTGAGTTGATATATGCATTTGTGTGGTCAATATATATCTGGTCCTATATTGCTTGTGATTGCAGATCTCTCTGCTTTGATGGTATTATGCTACTTTGACTTTATAGGTGCTCTTTGAAGCGAGGCAAGTAAGGGAGGAGCGGAAAATATCTGTTAGAGGGGAGAGGAAACAAGCAAGGAGCTAAGCGAAAGACTGAGGTTGGTACTCTCTGCTTCTCTCTCATCTACTTCTCATAAAGGAAAACATAAGTAACTTTAGTTTGTTTATTTCTAAGATAGCTACCCATCTTAGTGGGACTAGCAGCTCTGAATGTACACTAGATTTTCCGATAACACATATATGTTGGTTATAATATGTGCCCCTCCATAATATATTATGTATCCAATGCTGGGGCTGGCGGGCCGTAAACAATTGTGGGCACTGCCAACCTCCCTCCAACATTATCTACTTGTCCACTTTAAATATAACCTCTCTGCCATATATAACAAGTAATATTGTTGGTGTAGTGGTGCATGATTGTTGGTGAGTAAGTTGCAGGATTGAATCTTGTCAGTTCGCTGGTTGATCCAAAAACGTTTTTGACCAGTCTTATGAGGCCACGTGTCGCACTTTGATAGGGCCACATTTTGATAGGGCCATATGTTGCCTCAAGATTGGTCCAAATTCAACCAACTAGATAGTGGGACTTGTTGAGCTTTGCATATGCCACATGTTAGCCGAAACCATGAGCTTGGCACCCTGAATGTCAAAACCCTGAGTTGACTTGAACTTTGGCTTTACATAACTTATTCATATGAAGTCGGATTTCTCCCGTTCAAGTTGTGTTGGATTCATAATGAAGAAATATACACAATCAAGCTGGTTTTAAAATCATTTGACAACTTTGAGTTTTGAGGATTTTCCAAAACTTTGAGCATATTTTGGATCCTCCAAATCACTCCTTGATCACTTCGGATCATTCAGATCATTCCTGATCATTCTTGATCACAAGAGGTCCCCAATGGGTAGGGGGATTCCTAGGAGACTCTCTTAGGTCCCAAGAGATTTCAATGCTTTGATGAGTGGTGGTATCTGTTATGAATAAAGGGAGAAAAAGATGGTTCCAAGGTTACAATGATGGAATAAATGCTTGTTTTACAAGGTAGATGGTTATAAGTCTCCTTTAGGTTCTTTAGATCTTCAAGTTTGGTCAAATTTTTGTAGCACCTCCCCTTGTAAAATCATAGGCCTATGAAAAATCCACTATCAAATTAGTGCAAAAGGTGCCTAAAATGCTTTTGGGACACTTGCAATGGTTAGTATATGAAACCCAAAATAAACAAAGTGAAATTATGGAATTAAAGAAATGAACTTCTAAACTATTTAACCAAATAGAAGTGAAGGTATTTGGCTATTTCTTAGCTAATTTTACTGTTGTTAGGACAATAGCCTATTTAGCCTCTATAATTCTAGATCTATCAATGAAGCACTTATAAATAGAACCAAGAACTATTGAAGAAATTTATTTAACTTTATATGAGAAAAGAAGAGAGTTTGGGCCCTTCAAAGGCACTTGGAGGCACTTGATACTAAGTGGGAATAATGCTTTTTTTGTGAAACAATATGGATGCTCTAACTAAGGAGGTCCCCGATATCCAAGCCCGAGGAACGCATGAAAAACTTATGATCTTGCCAAGAAGTTAGAAGCCATAGATGTACCTTGCATAATGGAATGACTAAACAAAATATTCAACCAAGAAACACATTTAAATTTCAATTCAAGAATGCAAACAAACAAGATAACAACAAATAATTGTTAATGACCTCCTTTAGACAACAATGCCTCTATTAAGGCATGAGCTAAAAACTCTATGAAAATGAAATTGAAACAACAAAAAGGTTACCTCATGAAGCTCCAAGAAAACAAAACAATTCACAACACCATAAGACTCCAAAGGTTTCTTTTATTTATCAAAATAATAGTTACAAAACAAAAACATTCCTCCAAGCTCTTAGGATTCAATAATAACTCAACAAGAGAGGAGAGGTTTAATTTATAGAAAATAAAGGGTGGATATATCAAGGAATTGATGATCCCAATGCCAACTACGAATCCCCAAGTGGACAAGACATGTAACCAAGACAAGGCTACATATGAATCCAAGTGGAGCTATGATAGGTGAGGAGAACAGGAAACATAGTACATGAGAGAGATCTTTCTGCCAAGTGTGGGATTGAGTGGGAGTTTTGTCCCATTAAACCTTTAGTTAACTTCCCACTCACTTGAGTGTCAAACTTAGATTCTTTTGAGTGGTAACTCGACCCTCAATTGGTGGAACTCATCCTCCTTAATTATCAGCAAAATCGGTCCTTCTTTGATGACTCAAACTCGGCGTCCAAGTGTGACTTTGACTCAATACTAACTCCCTATTATTCGTTTAGTGACTTCATTTAATTGATTGAGGAGCTAGTTAATTGGAAACATGTTTTTAATATGTTCCCAATTATTTAATCTATGATTTTTTTTGTGTCTTTTCTCACTTTTATTAGTAAAAATGATTTTTCATGGGAGAAAATTAACATTTTCCACCCCAATTTGGGTACTAGGATAATGTTGGTGCTCTAGGGATAAAATCGAGTACTTACATGCCATAAAAGTTTTCCTAGTTCCACTTTTTATTTGTTACATAAAAATTAATTAAAACTTTTTGTCTTGTGGGAAATTTTTAATTGTTAAAAAATCCTATTAGAACCTAAATAAATTTCGTGAGACTCAAGATAATTACTAGCATTGTAATACACATTTACCCTATACATAGAAATAACACTCAAGGCCTAGTTATTAAGACATGCTCTAGCTTTGGAGGTTGTGAGTGAAAAAACCCAATTAATTATTTCCCCTAAAAAGAATAAATAATTCCTAGCATGTCTCAAGAGTATAAGCCTTTTACATAAGCTCATCATGCTAGTGACATTTTATGCAACTACCCTATGGGAGTTCATAATTTTCATAGAGAAAAATGAGATAAGGAGATAGAGGAATAAAGAGAGAAGAAAGGACAATTTTTTCCATGCTAGACTTTTGAACTTGAAAAATTGATAGGTTCCTTGTCCATTTGGCAAGGGAGTCCTCATTATTTTGCTAAGTACAATTGAGTAGGTAACGTGAATCAACCTACAAGAGACACCAATTCCCTCTATTTATTTGTAGGCACCAACCTACAAGACACACCGATCCCATTTGCTGCTTTGTATTCACCAACCTACATGAGACACTGATCCCCTCTATTGTAAATATTTGTAGGCACCAAAATACTTTCTTGCTTCTTCACAATGTTTATTAGTTGCTTTTTATTTCACCAATTTTTCTTGTTGCTTTTGTCTTCACTAGCTCTATTAATTGATTTTACTGGCATAAGTTCTACCTGCTACTTCTTCCTTCACCAAGTATATTTCTCTCAAAACTTGTTTCTTTTGGATGTTTGAAGAGGATTTTAGGAGCGTTCAGGGAGCCTAACTTTCTTCGACCATATCTATGAAATTATTGTGAATCAAGGTTTGAAACTTGAACCACAAGTACATGAATATCTTACATCTATATCCTCAAAGTTTCGCAATCTAAAACATCATAGAACAAAAGTTATAGTGAAAATTCCCAACTAACCTATTTGAAAAAGATTTCAAGAGCATTCAGGAAGCCTAATATCCTTTAGCCATGTTGCCTAAAAATCTAGCAGGTATTGTGAGGGAAGCTCACAAGGAGAAAATACACTAAATACAACACTATGAATTGTGGCCCAATGTCACCACAACCACTACCTCCTACTCTTTAGTGGATTTTCATTACAAGGAAGGCTTCCCTATATTAGGTCACTTAAGGATATATCTAGTCCAAGGGATAAAGGTGAAAAAATATGCCAAGAAGAGATGTTGTTCTTGGGAACAAGGCTAAACTAGCATAATTTGGGCAATGCGCATTCTGCTAGAGGCCTATTTAGGGCACAATGTTGCTCAGGATTAGATGATAAACAAGGGAAACAAGCTTATCTAGGTCACAAGGCCAAGAAAAGGATTGAAATGGATGAATGCACTCAATTTATGGCACAAAAAGGCTTCAATAAGCCTCAAGTTGAAGCTTAGGGAAAAACTAGGGCTTAGCTAGGGGAAAATTTACATAAGGAAAAGGACTTTAGCCATAAAATAGAGAATTAGACACTAAAATTAGTTGATTTTGAGGAAAATATCTCACAAACAAGTGTTGAACCCATCCACTACGTAATGTGGTCAACCCTAGTTGAAATGGATGCCATAACCCTAGTTAGTGACTTTCCTCGAGAGGCCAAAATTCAGGTTTGGGAAAGAAAGTTGTGATTTAATTTGAGTTCTTAGTGTGATAAAAAATGTGACCAAGGCCAGTTCCTTCACCTTGGGTGATGGGGTCTATGGGGTTATTAACTTAGGAGAAAATACTAAACCCTAACAAAGAGTAAGGGAATATCGAAACCCTAACTTTCCAATCAGCTATCATTTTTGTGAAGGAGCATAGGAAATGATGTTAGCTAGTCAAAAGATTCACTCATGGGATTGTCATAGAAATCCTCTAAGTGGTAAATACATACAATACCATTACTAATATTTGATAGTATAATTCTCAAAAATAACTAGCACATAGAAACCATAGATAATTAACCATTCCATGCAATAGCCACAAAATACAAAGATTTATCAAATACAAGGAAAACTTACAATATAGAATGCTTAAATCAATCCTTTATTTCTCTAAAATGACATGTCCAATACCAAATAATAGATCTATAAGTAAAATCTTGAATTGATCACATCTCCACAATATACAAGGTGAAGTTTAGCTAGGCTGAAATCTCTAATATGGTTGAAATTGATCCACAAGTGATTATACAAATGACATGAGACTAACCTATGATTATATGAGGTTTAACTCTCCTAATTTAACCTGATGAAGCCCCTAAAAAAAGTTTGATATTAAATGAACTTGTGTTACAATCCAACACATTAGCTAATGTCAAAATAAACCAAATTATCCCACACGTGAGCCATACCTCTCTAAATGCTGACATCATCCTATTATTAATGCTCCAAATTCCATGCCAAGGTGCGCTGAGGTGTCAAAATGTGTGTATATTCCTAAATAATCTAAAACTTGAGGGGTGGCCCTTAAATCTACCTTAAATCATCCTCTGGGGTTCTAAGGGCGATTGGGGCACCATCAAGTGCTCTCCATGGGTCTCCAACTGTCATACAAGGATTCTTCCTCTCTGGCATTAGGGATTCCTATAATACAAAAATCCCCCCCTAGCCTCTCAATGGAATACCATACTAATTTGGGCTCTAAATCATCTCATTTTTGGCATTATGGCTAAAGTGTTGTCCTTGATGGCAACCCATACAGGTGATGGATCATTGTACAACAGGTCAATAGCAAACATTGATGAACAACTCTCAAATATTGAAGAAAATAAGGAGTACGCAGGCACACCGTTCAAAAGGTGCGTTCACGCACGGCAGTCTATATAAAGTGCGTACATACCCCTGCAGGATACCATCATTGGGTGCGTACCCCAGTGCACACTTCAAGGCAGTTAAGCGCACACATGTGGGGTTTCTCATGGTATTTAGCCAACGGTATTGTGTTATCATGGTTTTGGCCTGTGGTATTGTTTATTTTATTATTATTATTGAGCCCCATGATCCTTGATTTGAGGAAGAGCTTGCCTATATAAAGCAAAGGAGATCATTTGGCTTAAGCATGTTTTTGGTTGAATATCTTATGAGGAAAAGATCTAGTCTAGATCTAAAAAAGGCGAATCTACTGATGGACTAAGATCTCTTCGGCGCATGTTCAGATCTGTAGATCTGACTGTTTGGGTTCTTTCTGAAGTCTTGAAATCATCTATGCCCGAAGGTACGTAGGTACAGTGAGAGAAACGTGCGTACATACGCAGGAGCGTAGCGTTTCAGGTGAGTCGGTACACAGGCACAAAAGGGTTTCAGGTGCGCCGGTACGCAGGCATAGAAGGGTTTTAGGTGCGCCGGTACGCAGACACAGAAGGGTTTCAGGTGCGCCGGTACGCAGGCACAGAAGGGTTTTAGGTGCGCCGGTATGCAGGCACAGAAGGGCTTCAGGTGCGGATGACCGCAGGCAGTTCAATGGACTCAGAGCGA